>JAQQZZ010030955.1:0-10747 GCA_030265115.1 Mopalia vespertina | reverse complement strand
CCCCCCGCCCCCCCCCCCCTGAATCACACACAATTTATTCCGTTCCTAGTTGATATTTTAGCTTTGTGCCATTGCATACGTAAAGTGACGTGATTTCCTGTATATTGTAATGTGTGGGTTTGCCTGGATGGACTTTATTTTACATCAAAACATATAAAGGAATATTTCTTTTTTTAAATGGCATTTCTCAGAACTAAAATGGCATATTTGAGGTTATATTTTATGGTAGAAGTTTTCATCACTAAAACACTGGTACCTAATGTCTAATTCACAATTGTTTACATTTTTCTGATTATGTATTTTATTGTTTGTAATTTCTCGGATCTCTTCAATGTGACAGCAAGACAAAGACTTAAATTACATGGTAAGGTTTAAGTTATTTTTGTTGTTAAAGATCAATTAAGTTGTTCAACGCTGTTGTCAATTGTCTTGCAAGTGTTGTCGAATAGTAGTTTCTTTGAGTGAAATAAGTTAAATCATAGAGACTTCAATGCAACAACAACAAAAAGTCAATTTGTCATGAACTTTTGTCAGAAAATGATACTATCCAATTTGTTTTATTTCTGAATTATTTTTAAATGAATAGAATCTGAGAACTGTGACCATAGCACTCTGAGCAAGATACATATATTTTAACTTTGTTGTTTGGGTTATCTCGTTACAAATGTTACATCTAAGCTAATAAAAGCATCTTGTTCAGTTATCGAGTAGAACAGAACCTGTTTTGGGGCCTACCAGTGGTTGTTACTATCATGGCTTACGGTTTAACTTGTTGGTGGTTTGTTGTTCTTGTTGGCAGGTTGGTGTTTAGACGGTTTCTTCCTGGTTTCAAACCTTACACAGGAAGAGCAAATTAGTCTGGCATATATAAAGTGCAATAATAACCCCATGTATAAAATAGATTTGTAAAAAATATTCTCAGTCAAGTGTATCAGTTAAATTAAGAAGTTTATAATAGTAAATGTTTCAGACATTTTGTCCTATTTTTCAGATGTTTGTGCCAGTTGGGGAAAAAAGGAATTATTCAATTTTATTTCTATCTTTTTTGTGAATATAATATAAATTAATTTGTTAAGTTTGGAATTTGCTTTACAGTAGAGATTGGATGATAGTGTAATTATAATCACTAATAGCATATGTCCGTGCTATAATGTATAGTTAAAAACAAACATTTGGAGTCCTGTATTACTATAAATTGATATTATATTTTTAAAAGTTAATCACACGTTTAAAGACTCATCAAATTGTGGCACAGGGGTGGGGATTAATTAAAACGTTGAAATTTTTACAAACTTGAACACTTAAACTCTTTTTTTTGGATGCCTCGATTTTGATTTATTCGTCATCGAAGACAGATGAACAGCCATTTAATTTTACCTCCTCTGAAGTTCCCCGGAAAGGAATTTATGGTTATATTCTAATTTTATTGACCATACGAAAGTATTCATGTCAAGTCAAGTTACCTGGATTACTCTGAGGTTAATAAGAGCCTTCTTTCCAGTTGACATTTACATAATGACAGATGGAAAGTTGACTTTGGCATTGGGAAAGTTGACTTTGGCATTGGGAAAGTTGACTTTGGCATTGGGAAAGTTGACTTTGGCATAGGGAACTTTGGCATTGGGACATTTGACTTCAGCATTGGGAAATTTGATGTAGAGAATTTTGACATTGGGAAAGTGGAATTTGGGCATTGGGACATTTGGCATTGGGAAATTTGACTTTGCCATTGGGAAATTTGACGTTGAGAATTTTGGCTTTGGCATCTATGAAAATGAAACTGTTGAGGAAATATGTTTGGGGGTGAATTAATGCCAATAATGCAACAAAACAGAAGGTCAAAGTACATATCTCAAACAATTAAGGCATTAAACTATATTTTACTCCAGCAGAATGCTAGAAAAAATTCTTTTTGTTGTTGCATGTCTATCAATGGAAAAACAATTGACATTTTTCATTCTCTAATTTTAAAAAAATGTACATGGTGAATATTAATTTGATAATGCAGGACTCCAAATGCCTGTGGTGTTAAATTGTAGATGCTATTAAAAAGGTACATTGATATGATAGTGTGACACATTTCAATTGTAGATGAGTTGTAGATCTGTGTAGGAGTTTTAGTCTTATTACTTAAATGCTTCTTGCATAGCAGCCATATTGTGTACTCATATAATTTTCAGGGTAAAAATGGTGTTTTTTATTTGAATTTCTGAAAAAAAGATTTACTTTGTATTAATTGTTTGCAGAGGTTATAAAAATAATATTAAGTATTTTGTCAGAATTTTTTATTATTCTCTCTCTCAGATAAATGAATTGATCATAAACACAGTTGAGACGGAACGCCAGAGATATTTCTTGAACAAACTGGTTCCTCAAGGGAAGCCACTCTTGTTTGTCGGGCCGACAGGAACAGGGAAGAGTGCGATCACTAACAGTTTTTTGGTAGGGCTCCCCCGAGATAAATATGTCATTAACAACATCAATTTCTCAGCTCAAACCTCAGCCAATCAGACGCAGGATATTATCTTCTCCAAACTGGACAGGTATTGAAACAATCTTGGTTTCTATTAGTATCTTCACCAGAATATAAAATTCACCAAACATTTTCTTTAGACAGAAAGTTTGAGTATGTGTCATGCCTGCCTTTATTACTTTAATTTCTTCTGTTGGGATGAACCCTAGACAATTGACACTATAACGGCCCACTGGCTCTTGTCTCTGAGAATATATCTGTAAAGTGAGGTGATTCATCGATTTCAACATTGAGATATACGCCTGTGCCAGTGGGATTATTGTTTTAGAAATATACACTTATAAATTTGAATGTTAAGATTGAGATGAGTTTTGTGGTGTAATTGTCTGCCATTAATTGAAATGTTGAACAACAAGACCATTGCTTCATAGAACAAGAAGGTTAACCCAAACAGCTAAGTTGTTACTTCATTTAACCCAAATCCAGCGTGAGAAAATTGTGAGCATTAAGGTAAAGGGGACTGTCCTAATCTGTTAATAGGGTTTAGACATTTATTAAAAAGCAATAGTGTGAAAAATTAATTGTATTTGTTAAATATGAAATAAGTATTGATTTTATCATTAAGCTGAATATTGACAGATCAATTCCACCTACCGTAAATACATTTTTTTTAAAAAATTTTATCTGTTTTTCTTCTTCAGTTAGTTTATCATTACATTATAATTATGAAATAAAAGATCATCAAAATAATGACACTTTTAGAATTTTGGAAATTTTACTCTTGCATGGACAAACTCGTGCTGAGAAGAGGGTAAAATTTAATAGTAGGTATTATATAATATTATATGTTTGTAGGCGTCGTAAAGGAATGTTTGGACCAGCCCTGGGGAAGAAACTCTGTGTATTTGTAGATGATCTGAACATGCCAGCTAAAGAGAAATACGGGGCTCAACCTCCCATTGAGATACTCCGACAGTGGATTGACCATGGGTACTGGTTCGACAGGTGAGTAGTTCATGTGGAAGCTGACAATTTGTGATTATCCTCCGAATATTTTAATATGTTTTAAAAAGAAGTGCTATTGTACATTTGTGAATACTGTTTTATTTTCTATTCCAATAACAATAGCCTCTGGCATATGTTACTATTATTTTTTTAATGTTTCAAACTCTAACTTGAATTATATTAATTTATCTAAGACATATGTTTAACTTACAAATTTATTTCATTTTTATATCAGGAAGGACACGAGTGTATTGGAATTGGTTGATATCACTATGTTAGCTGCGATGGGGCCCCCTGGTGGTGGTCGGAATAACGTCACACCTAGATTCTTGCGTCATTTTAACGTCATCGGCATAGAATCCTTTAATGAAGAGACTATGAAGAATATCTTTGCCCCAATCCTTGACTGGCATTTCTTATCATACGAGACAGCTCAAAGGAGGTTCTCAAGGGTACGTTGTAACCCTGATTTACCATATTTGGTTCAAACTTTTAAATAAATACTTGGGCCCATGTCTGTGGATTAGTGGTTAACTAGTGCGCTTACTAATCCTGTTTTAATGTACGGTTCATGGTATGGAGTCATCAGGTATACGAGTGAGTCACTTAATGTGGCTCCGAAAATCACAGGGGTGTTTTTTACAAGGTTTCCTCTCGGGTTTTCCACCATCATTAGGTAAGGATCAGTGTAAAGTAGATAATCCGTCGTCATGCAAGTGAAATACTCTTGAGTATGACGTTAAACACCAATCAAACAAACAAATGGATAAATACTTCAAACAGCTTTCTCACGAATCCACCAATTTTACTTATACATGTACCTATGTGGCTAGAATATCATGTGTAAAATAAAGCAGCAATATACACTTAGATGAAATTTGTAAAATTTATGAGATTGTACTTATAAGTCCAGTGATGAATGTAAAATAATTTAAATAATCTGAACAGATTAATGTGAACAGATATGTGATTTGGTAAAATGAAATCAAGTAAGAGCCCTATAGATCTGAATTATTTGTCTCTTACAATAAATATCTGTAAGAATCATAGGCTACGGTAAAACATGTCACTAATCATAGTTGCAGGGGTTCACACCAACCTAAATGGGTAGTTCAGCTGGAGAAAAAACTCAATTTGACATCGTTTTAAAGCATTGCTTTTACAAAAAGATCAATTCAAACTCCATGTCTAATGTTTATGTTTGATTAAAATTAATAGTTTGGCATTAAAAAATGGTAAAAATTAAATATGATGCTTAAAAAAATTATTTATTTTTTTCTGTAAAAAAAACAAAATATTTAGATGTCTATAAACCCCTGAACTAGTGTGACTATTTATTGTTGGAGTACACCACCTATAATATAAGTGATATACCATTGAGTTAAGCACCTGACAATCAGCCAGACTCTTAGAAAAAATTATGAAATTCCAATTGACTTTAACCTCTGAACCTTTTTGTTGGAAATGTATTGTATTTGTTTAATGTGATAAATGTGTTTACAGATTATTGTCGCAGCTACAACAGAGATCTACCAACAAGCCATCAGCCATTTCTTACCCACCCCATCTAAATCTCATTACATCTTTAACCTGAGAGATTTCTCCAGGGTTGTACAGGTAGGCTAAACTAGATAGTATTTAGGTATATTTTATAAATACAAGTACATAGAGAAAGCATGTACCTGAGTTAATTTGATGACAGAACCAATTACCAATTACCTGAGCAGCAAATATAGGTAAGATCAAGTATATTGGTTTATAAAGAATTTTATTCATAATGAGATACAATAATGAGATACAATAATGAATTTTATTCATGATGAGATACAATAATGAGATTATATACAATAATGAGATACAATAATAAATTTTATTCATGATGAGATACAATAATGAATTTTATTCATGATGAGATACATAACAAGTAATATCAATTATATTTCTGAAAAAGTGATCACACTGGCAGAGGGATGTTGATATAAGAAAGTTGATAAATAATCTCATCTTTCTAAATGAACTCCCACAGACAAGTTATGATCAAGTATATTTGATACAGATAAAACTACTGTATTTTAATTTATAGGCAAATTGTTAACAAATTGGCAAAGTTATATATTTTCACTGGAAATAGAATTATACTGTGCTGTATCCATTATTCTGTATAAGCAAGCTTTGGCTTTATTTATGCCACCAAGAGGCTAATCTGGTGATATCATAAATTACTATTGGACTTACGATCAAAACAATAAGTATGTATTTTAGGATATAACCACCAAGTTAACAGATTGTACAAATAGCCTCTCATGGTTTAAATACAACTTCATTGGAATATTAATCATACCTAGTTTCTTTGAGGTTTACTTCATCATGTACTATGCTGTATATGACAATTCACTTGTTGGCTACATAAACTGTATCTTTTCTTCAATTTAACTTTCATATTTTTTTCATGTCTTTAAAATATGTTCTTTTCTATTTGAAGGGCTGTTTATTGCTGAAGAAAGATGTTGTACCAGAGGGTATACCGGGCTCACAGAAGATCACTCGTCTCTGGGTACACGAGGTGTACAGGGTGTTTTATGACAGACTGGTGGACAGTCAAGACAGACAGACCTTCTTTACATTAGTCAAGGTGGGTTATTAGAACAGGCCTCTGGTATAGTTTACGTAGTTAATTGCAGATGATTCCTAAGCTCTCTGCGAAGGGTTGGGATGAAACTTTCTGTTGCCCTGGTGCTCTTGGACCTCGAGGATGGTTTCTTTCACCGTTTGGGCTGGCACGTCATCATTGGAGTGAAACAACCATAAGTACGGTGTTAAGTCCTAATCAGACAAACAATCCTGTGCCCAGGTACCCTCTGGACAACACAAATTAAGTCATTGTAGCTTCCTTTGCTTGGAAGTTTTACTTTCTGTCCAAGGTTATTGGCTATTTACGCCACATCTTATATCTTGTCATTGCAACATCTATTGTCATGCCAACTGAAAGTGATTGCCTTGAACCATCAGACTGGCACGCTGTCATAAATGAGGAATAACCTAGGTAAGTAAGTACCTCAGGGGAAAAAAGACATGAGGTCTTGGCTATGTGGTTAGTGTATCAGCGTTCTTTTCCTACTTTGATTTTTGCTCACGGATTTGAGCCCATCTGTTGACCATCACATATATGATAAGAGAGTCACACAATGTGTTTCTGGCAATCATGTGCCATGGTTTGTACAAGGTATCCTCTCTGTTTTCCACTGTATGTAAGCAAGGAACA
Organism: Mopalia vespertina; assembly: GCA_030265115.1. Lineage (NCBI taxonomy): Eukaryota > Metazoa > Mollusca > Polyplacophora > Chitonida > Mopaliidae > Mopalia > Mopalia vespertina. Next base: position 4,007 of record JAQQZZ010030955.1, on the reverse strand, counting down.
GTGTAGAATGGACATCCTCAAGTACAGTGTGGGTGAAATACTTGTGAGTACTATGTGTGACCTCAATCAAACAAACAAACAAACAAATAAGATGAAAAAAAACAAAATAAATTTATCAATCCTTGCTTTCTTTGCTCCAGCATGCTGTTGAGTGTCAGTTTAAAGAGAAGATGAACAGTATCTTCAGTGAGCTGTGTGTACCAGGTAAAGCTCTCACTGATGATAACGTCAGAAACCTGATGTTTGGAGACTACATGAAATCTAAACAGGAGAAGAGGTTTTATGATGAGGTACAGGATCAGGATAAACTCCGACAGGTGAGTGGAATCACACCTTTCTACAGTAACTCAGAAAACATGGATTCACCTGAAATATGGTTAGATGAATTTCCATGGGTGTCTGAATGAGGCTAACTCATGGTCAGTGCTCTTTGCACTCCCAAGACTGAATAGGGTTTAATTGACTGAGCTTTCCAGAGTTGTAACATGTTAAACAAAGTATTGAATACATTTCAGAAGATTTGGATTTGAGTTGTTGAATAAAGCAGCAAAACTATAATACCTGAGATATTGTTTTCAGGTGATAGAAGCGTATTTAGAGGAGTACAATGTAATGGTTAAAGCCCCTATGGATTTGGTTCTGTTTGGTTTTGCTATTGAGCATATCTCCAGGATCAGTCGGGTCTTACAACAACCCAATGGACACTGTTTGCTTGTCGGTGAGTAGGCTTTCACACATCATTTGATTGATTGATTGATTTCTATAATTTTGTAACATTTGTAAAACAAATAGCTCATTTTGACTTAATTCTGAATGGTGTGAATTAACCCCAATTGGGCGTTTCTCCTGGTACACGTCTGCAGGTTAGTGGATGCTCTCTTCTTGTTTCAGTACCTTCACCAGGGAATCTGTGGCAACCAGAGTTAGTCTTGTCTTTTACAATTTGTTTTTTATATTGTTGTTATTATGTGTTTCTAAAGGACGTTTAAGATGATTTCCTTTGCACATTTTTCTGGAATGCCCTCACATGATATAAGTACAACATGAAATGCAATCAGATAATACTCAAGCACCAAGTAATTAAATAGTTTATTTTTAAAACAGGTATCGGTGGTAGTGGTAGGCAGAGCGCATCACGGCTGGCTGCTTTCATGTCAGACTTTGAGCTCTTCCAGATTGAGATCACAAAGACTTACACCTCAACAGACTGGCGCGATGACATCAGACGTCTGATGAGGCGGGCTGGGGATGCAGGTGTCTCAACTGTCTTTTTATTTGGTGATCATCAGATCAAGGTGAGCTCCATTTCACTAAAATCCAGCTTTGGTGTCATTTGACATTTGTTATAAAAGTCATCATATTGGTGAAAATCTCGAGTATTTTTTAAAACATCAATCAAACAAATCAATCTGCAAACGTAGTTATTGTATTAAGGAAATGTTTGTGTTAATAGTTATCATTTTGTAAAGTACTCTATATCATTAAGAATAATGTGTTGATTTGATTACTGAAGCATCTGTGTTATAGGATGTATCTTTCCTGGAGGACATCAACATGATTCTGAACACAGGAGAGATACCCAATCTGTATGATAACGAGGAGAGGCTAGAGATCATTGAACGGGTTTGTCAGCTTTTGTTATCTTAATTCATCAGGCTGGAGAAATTTGTCAAGTTGATTTACCCGAGAGAATGGATTGTTTGTTTGTTTATTTGATTGGGGTTTAACGTTGTACTCAAGGGTATTTCACTTATATGACGCTCAGAAAAGCGCTCTTGCTAACCAATAATCCACGGCCGCGGGCCCTCAAGAGAATGGAAAACAGTGTGTACCGGCCTGTGCTGTAATCTTTTCCGTCATAACCTCAAAATTGGTCCTCTAAAATTTTGTGAGGTTACCTAACATTTACATTTTCCCCTGGTTTGCGGATTTTTTAAATACATAAATATGCCTTGGGGAAAAATAAATCAAAATTGCTTTAAAACACAAACTTCATTGATTAACGGATGACAAAATTTATCAAAATCAGTAGCAAAATGCAAATTAAGAGGAAGACTGCAAACAATTTGGGAAACCTATAAACAGGTCCTCCTAAGTTGAGTTTGCTTAACCATGGGGAAACCCCATTCTGACCGTTCTCCCCAACAGCACAGGCCTGTGTATAAGTTAGTAATGTTAGGCAAGATGGAGGTGCATGATCAACGTCTCCTCTAAATTGACTGCCTTGGTAGGACTTGCTTATTTACATACATGTGTGTGGACATAACCTTCTTATGATAAAGATCAGTAAATAAATATATAATTATATCTAGGATTTTATCTAGAACATGAGATGATCAATTGTTTTTAATTAATCAACATCCCTGTGCCAGTATGCTTACTTTTTTAGTAATATTTAAAAAGCAGAATTTATACAAAATTTCAAAAGATCTCCTTTAAATACCTGTATTTGTTGTTGTGGCATTACCCCTGGGTTATTGGGTCTTGGTTATTGCCAGACACTAAGCTCATGTCAGTCAATTCAGTTTGTAAACTGATAACAAATACAATCTAACTGTAAATACCTACATGTATATATTGTGAATGAGTGTGTGTACAAGTATTTGAGTGTAAGGAGGGCCTCAGGGAAGGTCACTGAGTTTGTCAACCCTCTGTAAATACAGATTATTATTATTATTATCAATTATGTGTATTTAATAATACAAATATTAAAACTTTTTCATCAGCAAAGTAATTAAAAAGCAATTTTCTATATATTAGAGTTTGAATTTCTTTATGTTGATGCTACTTTGTGTAATTCTTGCATTAATTTTGTTCTATTCAATTTCCCAGATGCAAGTATTGACCCAGAATGAGCGATCCAACCTAGAGATCACTCCCCTGAACATGTATAACAAGTTCATCGAGCGTGTTCGTCGTAATCTCCACCTCGTCCTAGCATTTAGTCCCATCGGAGACGCTTTCAGAAACAGACTGAGGATGTTTCCGTCTCTCATCAACTGCTGTACAATCGACTGGTTTGAGGTATCAATTTTTTTATTTCTATAATTATAGATTGCTGGGGTATCTTAAAATAAGAGCAGTCTGTCTATCATTTCTTCTTTCCATTATTCCTTTCGTCTGTCTACCGGCTTTACCCCTATGTTCTATTCCGAGCTGTACCTCTGAAATGGTTAAGCATATACTACTCAAACTTAATTTATTTGATAGCCTCTACATTGGCATTGTCTGCTTCCCCAGCTTTTGCTAAAAGTTTGTCTGTTCATTCGGCTGTCAGTTTGTCTTGCTCAAACCTCTGTTCTTTGTCCAAGTTCATATGTTTTTACTGTAAGCTTAAAAGAAAAGGCTGTGGTTTGTGATTTTATGGTAGGTCTGTCATATACTTTACAGATGACTGCATAGTAAAATAAGTGCAAATGTTTGGAAAATCTATACATCTATGACTTATTGGTGACATGTGATTATTTCTCCCGTCTGTAGGCCTGGCCTGACGATGCTCTAGAGCTTGTAGCTCACAAGTTCCTGGATGATGTTGAGATGTCTGAGAGAGTTAGAGAGGAGACCGTGGTCATGTGTCAACACTTCCATCAGAGTGTTAGAGCTCTCTCTGAACAGTGAGTCAGAAGTAACATTACCCCAGAAACAATTGAACTTAGATGTATCATTCAGAACTTGCTGTTTTGTTTGTTTCTTTGTTTGATTGGGGTTTAACAGTGTATTTCAGAATATTACACTCACATGACGGTTTGCGGGCCCAATAGGTGAAGGAGTTTCCAGTTATGACGTTATGACAACAGAGTGACGTCCCTTTACGAAATGACTTTGGCACTGTAGGGCAGTCTGCCTATACTTTAACATTGCGTGTTGTTGGTTTTCAGGAAAATATAGATTAAAAACTGTAACTTTTGCAAAAAATAATATTTTAAGCTGTGGGAAAAGGAAATTCATATGGTGTTATTAACGTTTACCTGTTAATTTGCAATATTCCCTATACCGCCCATGTTAAA
>JAQQZZ010030944.1:0-10747 GCA_030265115.1 Mopalia vespertina | reverse complement strand
CTCTTATAATATGGAAAGCGTGTATTTTAAATATGGACTGACAATTGTTTCTGTAACAAAGGAAATAATAGGTTTCACAGGTCGACAATCGACGGTTTCATCGTCATAGTTTTTTGGAAATATTTGTTTGATCCATTTTTGCTTATAAGCCTACTATCTTGAAATCCATGGCTCTTATAATATGGAAAGCGTGTATTTTAAATATGGACTGACAATTGTTTCTGTAACAAAGGAAATAATAGGTTTCATAGGTCGATAATCGAGGGTTTCATCGTCATAGTTTATTGGAAATATTTGTTTGATCCATTTTTTGCTAAACTTCAACGATATAAAATATTTACAACCAACAAAGTGATTACACGTTATATTGGTTCACTTAACCTCGTTGTACCCAGAAGTGACTTGATTCACTAGAGACCATGCTAAACACTGAATAGATCAAAACCAATGCCAATAAAGCTCTTATGATTGATTTACCCTAACTTGGTTTTATTGATATATCGTGTGGGAGATCGGCTTTGATTCGGATTGATGTAACTAAGATAAGACACGCTGAGTGATCTTGTATAATACTTCTGCTTCATCGCTGTTATTGGAAAATATATTTTTGTAAAAAAAAACTAAAATCTTTGTCGTAAATCTTTATTAAAACTTGGGAAACAAGAATAGATTATATCGTAAATTGTATTTGTGAGCTGAGGACGGTACGTCAAAGAACACGCCCGTTGATAGTTTGACCAATGAACCAAAACGTTGAGCCAAAATGAATTCATTATTTTTCATTGGAGTTGTTTCTATACTTTACTACTATTTTAAACTCCTCAGTGGTAGTCATAATATTTAGAATTCTATCCGAGCCACTGATCCTGACCGGATACTTCTAAGGATTCTTTCTTGTTTTTTGATTATTCAATATTGACAAACTAAATCTTTATAGTTGTCCAAAGATAAGATAAAACCACTTGTGCGGGCTTTATTTTCGCCATATTATATCGGGGAAATATTTCGGCATATAAATTAACCAAATGTGTCAGATTGAAATTCATACTGCGGCATGCGTAAGTTAGACAAAAATAAATTGATTCTCCTCAAAACAGATATTGTTTATTTAGGATCGAATTATTATCTGTCCTCCGGAAAGTGGCCAGATCAATGGAAAAAACTGCGATGATTTGTCATCTTGAAACAATAGCAGTATTTTATCAAAGGCTAATTAATATCTCATTAAGCAAGTTACTTAAAAAGTACAACTATTAAAACGGTCGGTGTTATGCCGTTCAAATTGAACTATTTTGAGACTTACATTAAAGTGTGTATAGGGAAACAGTGTGCTTAGAAACTATATGAAGCTCAAATTATTTGATCTTGCTTTTAGGGCATGTAAGTATCGTTCTTTTCTACTGGACTTCGGCGTACCCCGTTCAATGGCTGTCGCTATGGTCTAAATACCAATCTTTCAGAGCCATATGTTGTGTTGCTGTAGGGTGCACCCGTAGGACTGGAAAGGAGAATTGCCATTGCTTTAACTCTCCGTTAATACAAAAAGAATGTATAGATGGAACTCGGAAGTAGATGAAATCACGCAAAATATCGCAAATTACATGACGTGACTTACACTCTAAAAATGATTCAGGGATTATCATTGGAAATCAAATGTGTTTACCTATACAAATCTAGCTGTACAGAGACAATTCAATTTCAGGGATTGCCTCTGAATTAATCCAGGGTTGTTGATATGCCTGAATTTTTCCGGCTATAATTTCTCCCTAATTTTCAGGCTGAAGTCCTAAAGGTGGCAGTCAGGGCTGTAATATCCGGAACTGTTCACGGCCACGTGCTTTAATTCCAGGCACACTTGATCTAGCACCTGAATTACAGTGTGTTTTATTCAGGAGAATTCTATCTACAGCTTTACCCAGCTTTATGTGACCATGGTTGAGACACTCAAAAGCACATTATTTGTTTGTTTTTCATGCTGAGGTTAGGCCATTTAAAGAACAAACAAAAACCCCATAGTAATGGTATCGGCCAGGGGTGTAAATCTAGGTAAAACGAATATAATGAAATAAAACCGGGATGACAAACGATTGAGATTAATGTGGTCTAAATGGGTACCATGTAATGTGGAGAGGAGCCGCTCTGCTGTATACCAGAAGATGGGCGCGGGACATCACGTTCCTTCTTACTGCCTTTACCAATCCTGAATAAATCAGGGTTGATCGGTCTAATAGTCTGTTGAGGGGCTGTAATTCACGCAATCGTACAAAAAAGTCATGGAATAATCTGGGTTACTCAAATTTAGATTGTACAAGTCTGATTATATCATATATTTTGTTCCCATCTGTGTTTTATCTGAGTTACTATGATGTTGATATTACCCTCTCAGAAGATGAGGTCGGTTATAATGTTTGAGGTATATTATTTAACCACCTCATATGCCCACCTCGTGAACACATATGACATGTGTCTCAGTCCTAAAGACTTATAATCTTTACTAACATTTCTGTAAATCTTAGGCTGCCATTGATGACCTTTTGTAGAGCAGAATAAAAAATGGGTATCTTGTGGTCTAGCCAAAATGTTGTAAGAACTTTGTGCCCCCGCTGTTGTGCCTGTATGGAAATCCGTTCACTCTTATTAATCTTACGTCTATCCAGGTTATGAGGTTTCTGGTGATCTTTCTGATGATATCGAGATCAAGTCATAAAAAACAAACTTTGTATCACAGGCAATCTTCTACCTGTTGTGGGTTAGTTGAGAAGAGCCTGGTCAAAGCATATTATTGCAATATATATTGTTGTCAACTCTGGTACGAGTATAAGAAAAACACACGTTCATGTTGCTTATGTGGTTTTTGTGCTGCTGAAGAGACTGTAGCTAGAGTTTTATGTTCACAATAAATAACATTTATTCTTTCGGTGAACGTATTCGCAATACTGTTTATCGGTTCATGACTAGGTCTGGTGACTGGTAATTGGCTGATAAACGTTCTTTGGAACTGTGATAACAAATATCACTCTGAACTGGGGGCTAAACGGCTCTAAATTCTCCATTAGGCAACTTTCCCCTTTTTGTCAGTGGCTGTTTTCTCTATATCGATCTGTATTTAGATGGACTTTACGAAACAGTTTTGAAATAAAACTATCATTTTTACTATATCCGGATGTCCTAAAACTGCGTTGGACCTATACTCTATTTACTTTACTTGTTCAAATCAGACCTGCCCACGCTACCATGCCAATTTAGATCGAAACCCAACCAATCACAAATTGGAACACCTTTTCTCCGTTGAAGCGAACAACATACTGAATTTATTTGGGTTGACAGGATTGGCAATAAGTCTGAAGTTATATTTGACGCAGAGGGATCGCTCATCTGCTTCGAACTAGTTTATTTTAAACATTTTCAGTTTACAGAGCAACCACCGCCAAAATATATTAAAATGATTAACGTGCTGTAAGTTTTTGGATTAACGTCGTCCTCAATGGTATTGGGCTTAACCGACAATGCATTGTTTATGTCTTACAATCTTATATTAACCCTTACAGAAAAATCACATAGCCTTTTTTTATGGGATCCTATAAGATTCATCCTACAGGATGTCCAAACTCCTTTCCAGTTAAGGAAAACGGGGGAATACCGAGAGGAAACTTCGTCAAACGAGGAGAATCAACAGTCCGATACGTTAAGCACAGAGCCGCTAGCCCAAACTAAGAATCTGGGACCATATTCATAAAGGAGCTTAAGTATTTCTTAAAGTTAAGAAAAACTTAGGGAATTTTGAAGTATCATTTTAGGTACATAATCACCATTTTGCTGAAATTTGTATGATCTCAAATGAAAGATTATTTGGGAAATTTATAAAATAAGAACTTAATTATTTCACGTTTTATTTGTTCACGAGGAAATGGAAGGCTTCAATTTGGCTAAATATTGATTAACTTTAAGAAATACATAAGTAGCTTTATGAATACAGGCCCTGGATTTGGATACGCCTTTAAGTGGTTAAGCTTTCAATTATTGGTTATCTTTTGTGGATTCTTAGGCTTAATGTAATATAGCAAGAGACTGGGATTGCACTCATTTCTCACAGGAAACAACCATATATATTCTCTACTGCCACTGTTTGAAATTAAATCTCTAACAAAGTGAATTATAAAATCGACTGAAAACAGAAAGTTACGTTCAGTTTTGTGAAATTCGTCAATTGCTTGAACTGCCTATCACTTAAAGGTGCTGAATAGGTATTTACAGCGTTTAAACGGCTCGAACAGTGTATTCGTTCTGCATCCAAATTAGGTGCAAGATGATCGAACAAATTATGTTGAAAGGTAAGGTTGCCTTTGTGTGTGTGTGCCACAAAAGACTATTTCAAGTCTCTTCCGTGTTTTCCAAAATACTGTAATCTGACGAAAATACGGCGGATGTTGTCTCAGGGTTTATTTGGTTGTGTAAATTTTCACGGAGTGCGAATGAAAATAATTCAATGTCATGAATTCAGATATTTGTTGTTAACGCATAACTAACTGCTTAATCTGAAGTACATACATGCAGATGCTATCATACTCTGGATGAGGGGCCCTATTCCGACGATTTTCAAATTCCAAGGCGTCAACCAATCATTGAGATGTAAATAAATTGTGGAAATGTTCACGCCACAGCGTAGATGAAATTCTACTAAATGGGGCGTTAAACACAAATCAACCAATCAACTTGCATGGCTGAAAACATCTGAAGTGGTTGTGTTGTTCTGTATAGGTATATTTAATATACACCATTGTTCTATAGGGGTGATAGAACGATATAACGAGGTCACTGGAGCTACCGATGCTTATACAGTATGGACTGAAAAGAATATTAACGGCAATCGACTCTCCTGTAGCCTTTCAAATGTCGTCGCCAGTCCCCGATCACTTCAGAGATGTGCTAAGGAATTAAACTGCTCAATGCACGGATAAAAACAGCACATACGTGCCTCAGGCGACGCCATTAACAAATGGGTTATTTTTTTTACGGTAATATCTCCAGAGACAATGCAGATATCTTGTAGTGATGTATAATGTAAATCACATATGTCTTTAGGACAATATAAAAAATAAAATATGAAGCCAGTTTAATTTTCGTTTTTGTTCTGTTACGTTTATGCGTCTTCACTTTTTTGCCATCATTGTTTATAATTCACGTAATACAATAACAGGAATATACATAATGGTTCGGTAAACGTTTGGTCACCTAACTTAATTACAGATATTCACAAGAAGAAACGCTGTATTGGTGTAAAATTTTCACAAAAGCTGTTTGAGATCAGTGTTAATTAAAAATATGCAAAAAACTAGATTCTAAAGCGTTAAGAAAAGTTCCGGTTTAAGACAAAAGCGCTTACATCAATGCAAACAGTGTTTGTACATCCGTTAGAGCCTGTGAACTAATACTTTTAAAATAGAATCGATTCCACTTTCTACGTGGAGACTTTGATTCTAAGATACTCCAGAGCCATCTTGTTTTGTACATTTTTTTATTTGCTGATCTGTGGCAAAGGTCGCCTCAAATATTGGCGGAAATTTACGCGCGATGGCGTACGAGAGTTGTCTTAATTAGTCTCGAGCACTATAGAAACTCTCGCGAGAATACGATTGCTAATACTTGTCATAATATGGCATCTTGTGCCGATATTCATACAGACGAAGTCAACAGAGCGATATTTAAGAAGGAACAACAATCTCTTTGTTCAAGGCTTTACTTATCTACCCCTTTAACAACATCAATACGCAAGAGCATCTCATTGTTTTAAAAACATATCCAAGGAAAAACACATACAAATTATATTACATAAACGGATTTGAACTTGAGTATCGACGGAAATAATTTGTTTATGTTTGTTGACATAGTGTAACTATGTAACCACTCAATGAGGTCAATCGATATGTGATTGGTTGGTTACAATCTATGGTATGAAAGGAGGAGTTGGACAATACCACTCTTAATGCAATGGGAAATTGCTGTTCTCATTGCATTGTTCTTTCCTTTTTTTAAACAAATCAACGGTTTGGGATAGTATTTCTAGAATAATTTAAGATATATTTTTGAAAGAAGAAATATGGGAAGGATTGAACGGATTATTTCGTTTAGAAGGATTACAGACTTGTTACCTGCTGGACTTTTACTGATATCGATTAACAAAGGAGGAAACGAAATCAATGATGTAAGAGTCACAGTACTGTAGTTAATGCTGTCATTCAAACATTTTTTTTATGAAGTGATGAATTCCAAAATGCATGAGATATACAAAAGCCCAGTTTTCCTTTTCTTTAAATTAGAATATATGTTATTTTTTGTTTGACTTTATTTCATTTTGTAATTAGTCAATTAATCGGAAATTATCTGAACAATATTGCAGTTCTTTGGTTAAGACGCGTTTTGAATTGTCTATAATATGTATATTATCAGTTTATCAACAATAAACTTGATTTGTTTTAAACGTGCTTTGTTGAGTTCAATACATGTCAACAGAGGCACTGAAACTTGAAATGAGTATCTCCAACCCGATTAGAGTAACAACAGCTACAAACTATAAGACCATTGCTAATGTTTGCTTTCTCCCCTTACAGAAGATTTTATAGGATTTTGGAAATCTTACAGGGTTCTATGGAATAACAGAGAACAATCCTATAAGATCATTTTAATGGCAGAATATGTCATTTTAATACTTATGTTAACAATATAGCTATGAAGAAAATCTCAAACCCGGTTAGAGAAATAATAGAATTTAACAAAAAATTTAAACATATTTGTGCAATTATTTTTAAAAAGTGAATATTAATATTGCGTACTTTTTAGACTCGCAGTCGGCTTCCTAAATATATATGTTGCTTTATAAAGCTTCTTTGGAAATAATCGAAACCACTATAAGATAAGAGAAGTATTTTTCACAAAGGTAGCGTTTGGGTCCTTTAAACCGTAACAAATATAATAACCAGCCTCGTTGGTTGTAACATTCTCTTAACTCCTTACAACTGATTCAATTCCCACGAATCTCATTTCTGTCATTTCTAATGAACATTTGATTGATCAGTTTGTTTACTATGCGAAAGATTTCCCTGTACGACTTATCCTCAAGACAACTGATTGTCTTTCTCGTTAGCCGAGCCAGTTGTCTTGCTGTAAACCATTTGAATGTTCTTCCCAAGGGACACGTTCTTTAAGTTAAAGTTAGTTGTTGCCTTCCTCGCTGACGATTTGCTGTCCATGGCTCTGCCTGAAACTATTTTCTCCTTGGATAAGTAGAATTTACGATCTTCTCTAAAATTCATCGAGCGTGGCGTCATTCAGATACATTTGTATGAAGATGTTATATAAGCAAACCCTATTCTCTCGGGCTAAGGTCAGCGTGACCCAATCACAATCACGCTGTCTTATCTCAGTACTGGAGGAACACTAATTTCTGAACACAGACATCGGTAATTGATTAACCGATATCACTAAAGCCGATTCAATGTTAGTGTGGTGCACATATCTTCTAACCGGATGTATCTGTTTTAATATGAAATATGTCGACTGGTTCGATACAGAGTGTATTAGTAGACGGATGAAACAGTGGGTATGGCCAGAGTTTCTTGTGATACTATAATTCAGCAGTTAACGCAATGTTCGCAAGACTGTTTACATTGCACATTGATTTCATTGACGAATACATGTTATCAAACACCATACTGTTTCTTCCGTAACTCAGCTAGAACTAATGTCCTTTAAGCCATATTAAAAGTAATAACTGCTGTAATATTGTGAATATTTTACATAATATTCTTAGAGTTGGGGCTGTATAAGCGGCGATAGAGCCAGGCATTTATTGAGTTCTTTAGTGAAGGTTATTCTGGACTGCCACTGTAGAATTATCGTTGTTCATTCAAGTTATTTTGATCAGCCAAGCTTGCTGTCAGTTCTTATGCATACCCATTGGATCCTGAACAGCTATACCTATTTATACGTCATTCCATCCAAGATTTATTTGATTGGGGTCTAACGCCATACTTGAGGTTATTTCACTCACATGATGGCATACCACCTCAGTGGTTGAAGGAACCCAACCCCGACACCACTGGCAACACACAAAAGCATCACAGGACAACTACCGGACAATACAAATAGATCACAAAACATATCGGTTTCCTGTTCCTCTTCAGCATAGAAAGTACCAGGGCAACAGGAGGCTCCCTCCAACCACCCGCCATTTCGTCTAAGAGACATATCCATTTTCCACAGGGTGATTTTTGTGCAAAGCAAAGTACGTTTCCTTCAGTGAGATCGATACTGGCACTGTATTGTTGTGGTACCTGGTTGCGGCAGCGGACGTTAACAAACTGTTTACCAAACTTTATAACTCTCAGAGAGAATACCGTCGTTTCTATTCCCTATACGAGGATCAGTTAGGATTCTTAAACATCCAGGACCATTCCACAAGACCAATGTATTTGCTTAATCAACTGGCCGTACTCCCATTCATTTGCATTTGTGTGTTACAAGCACCCTGTTTACATTTTTACATATACTTACTATTCATTTATTTATTTGAGGTTGGATCAACAGGATTATATCCCAATTAAATATCATTGGACAGAAGATTGTGGGAGGAAATCTGGGTTTTAAATTAACCCAGAAAACCCACGACCTTCCGCTGGTTGCTGACAAACCTACCCACATACGGTTTGCGGGAATCGAACCCGCGATCCCAGAGGCGAGAGGGGTATGTGGACCAGGAGCATACACTTCTTGTCTTACGGACAATTTTATTGGTCTTTTTACTGTGGATCGTATCGTACCACGTGGGTTTACATCACCAGACGTTCATGCCATGACAGAAACGCGAATGTAAAATGCCATGCTTAAACATATCAAGCAGTGTTACTAGTAACCCATCCCGGTATCATATTTGTGGACAGTTACATGTTAAGTGAATGATAACCTAACAGCAAGACTGAGATCCGTCATCACACACGGTATAATTATCTGCATCAGTACTTGAAATGCACAAAGCCTCAATGATTTAATATAAATTTTATTCATATTAATAATGTATCATCTTTGCTGATAATTCAGTTTGTGATGATCGATCTGAGACAAATAAATAACTATTGGCAAAAACGTGACGTTCTAATTCAATAAAGTTTTTCATGCTAAATCCGATTAACTGCTGCATAATATTTATTTAGTCGGTGTCAGCGCTATATTTTTAAAATTAATTCTAATCACGCCATCTGTCTAATTTTCATAACCTAAATAACCTTGTTAAACAGATCAAACATGAGGTGAGTGATATGGACAAATATTATCATATTTTACTGGCTGCACAGCGGGCTAAGTATGAGGATCAAGATTGATTTCCCAAACAGCATATTTAACTTTTTATTTCAGACAAGCATGAGTTCTCAAACAACCCTTATGATGCCATATTGTTGACTGTAATTATGGCATAGTGATAGAATGGTACACTGGTCAGATGTATCTTACTTAAGGACTCTACCGCTAATTTTGACTTTTTTTTTTGGCCTTTGGGAAATCTTCTTTTCATAATCGTGATAATGCAAAATAATTTACAAAACAAATAAGTATTTTAGAATGTTTTTTAGATTTAACTGTAAAATGAGTGCCACAAAGGATTATGTGAATCAGAGGGCGGAAGGGATTAACGTGATTATCTCACCTGAACTGACTACCTGCTGGCTATTACAACACACCAATTAATAAAAGGCCAACAAAGCATGACCATTGGGGGTGTGTATTTGAACTGAACGGTAGACATGGAGAATAAATGTTTAATACAAACTACTAATGCCCCCAGTAGGACTCATTCTGATAGCAATTAACAAAGGTGTGAACGAAATCATTGATGCCGACAGTCAATCTAATTTCAGAGTTAAAACTTTCATTTAAAGGCATTTTAAAAAAATTATGTATTCAAAAAATGAATGCAATAGAAAAAACTCCCTTTCGCCTTTTCATTCAATTAAAAAAAAAACATGTTGTTTATTAAATTTATTATGAGTAATTTGAAAACAATCTGGAGTTCAGTCGTTTACACACATTTGGGCTGTTTTCTCCGCTTTCATTTTCTTGAATTTTACCATTTAAATTGTTTATTTCTTGTAAACTATTTGCACTAAGTCTTTGAAGTTTGGCACACACAATCTTAAAACCATTATCTAAAATAACGCCATACAGTTTTTTAATATTGATTTTCGTTTTGAAGATATTAAGCAAACACCTTTTTAAGGGCGGATTTTTATAATTTACATATGTTTTTATTAATTGTGCAAAAACTAAATTGAATTTAGAAAAACCCTATGAATGTTTTTTAGTTTAAATACTCGACTTCAAAGACATGGAATTAATCTCCAACCACCTAAGAAAAATAAGAGTTACAAACATATGCCCATTTTTTAAAATTATTTGTCGTTTTTGTTTATTAATGCCATTCTAAAATGAATTCAATCATAATATAACATTATATTTAGAATCTTGAAGACCTTCTCTTTCTTAATGTATGTGGTGTTAATAAAATCATCCCTTGGAAATCACCGCAAAAGCCACGAGAAGATAATGGTCGCATTTTTTACCCCTGACTAGCGATAGAGTCCTTAATTCTGTTTGCATCTTTGTTTGTGTGTGTAACCGTTAAGCCCCTATCTCACATTCACGAATCTGAACACGAATGAACACGATTTAACGTTTTTCCTTAAATCGTGTTAGAACG
>JAQQZZ010030943.1:0-24365 GCA_030265115.1 Mopalia vespertina | reverse complement strand
ACCAACCAACCAACCAACCAACCAACCAACCAACCAACCAACCAACCAACCAACCAACCAACCAACCAACCAATCAACCAACCACACAGCCAACCAACCAGCCACACAACCAATCAACCAACCAACCACACAGCCAACCAAGCAACCAACCTACCAACCTACCACACAAGCAACGAACCACACAACCAAGTAACCAACTAACCACAAAATCAACCAACCTGCCAAACAACCAACCAACCAAGCTATCAATCACAATCAATCAACCCAGCCACCCAACCAACCAACCAACCAACCAATCAATCCTGCCAGCCAGCCAAGACGTTACAGGCTTTACGTCTTAGTTTTACCTATTTGTAAAGGTAGGTACATTTTGCATTCCACTTACTCTATCTGCCAGGTGTACTTATCAATAATCACGAATTCCTCTCTAACTATATTCTTTGTTAGATATCAAACAGCGTAATGGTCATACTTATAACAACCATGTTTGTGCTTTGCGATGTTGTTCTAAAATTAAAGCTCAATTAGTTAGCATCAGTTGTGATAGATACAAGCCCCCGTTCACATCAGGGAATGCAGCAATCTGATCAAACACGTGGTGTGCTTTTACCTTCCTTTCAGCAAAAGCGAACAAACATTTATTACCGGAATCAAACAATTTGTTTGTTTTCTTTTATCTTCCTTTGAACCTTCATAACATCCAGGTATTTAACAATCCTTACGTTTGTTTAAGTTGTGTGCCCCGTGCCATGGATACCCTTTCACAAAGAAAGAAAATAACTATTCGTATATATATGGACGTCTCCTGCATAAGTAAACTTGCTTTAAGGGATCAGATAGTATATAAATACTGTATCTCGTGATATTAGCGCACGGAGACTTGAAAATAATGCGAATTTTCCACTAATAAGTTTGCGCAAGGAATCTGTTTCATCACATCATACGTTCGAAGGTCTAGGCTGCATGCATGGCTAAAATAAGATATTGAAGATTTTCGATTTTTAAATTAGCTGTTAAATCCGCAGGTTATATGTTCTACTTTTAGTTTTATTTTCCTCTTAATAGCAAAGACGTGAATCGATGTGAAGCCGACAATTATAATGGTTAATTGCGAAACTATTATAAGAACCATCACGTGGTTCGATTGTACGCCTTACTTATAGTTATTGTACTCCTATAACCTGCCTTGACACCAATGACTAAGACAAGACAGAACAACCAGAAGACGCAACGCAAGCCGATACAGAAATACTTCGTTTTGCTCCTTGCTAGTATCTCTTAGAGCATTACGGTGACAGACCAAGTGAAAGTACGCCATATTGGTTCTGGTGTCCAAACCATTAATAGCCAATCGCTGAATCGATTATCATTCAAGTGATATTACTGACTATGAAATATAGAACTGGTTATGTCTCTCCAGGAGTTCAGCTGTTAGAGAAGCTAAGGTTAACTAGGTGCGAGATGTATATGTTGTAGAACCGATGTATATACAGCAAAAGCCAATGCACATATATTGTTAAGCCAATGTGCACATGGATGAAGCCAATGTAAACATGTATGATGTTAAGCAAATGTGCACATGACAGTAACCAATGTGCATATATTGTTAAGCAAATGAGTATATCACTGAAACCAATAAGTAGATATTGTAAAGCAAATGTGCATATCACTGAAACCAGTAAGTAGATATTGTAAAGCAAATGTGCATATCACTGAAACCAATAAGTAGATATTGTTAAGCAAATGAGTATATCACTGAGACCAATAAGTAGATATTGTTAAGCAAATGTGCATATGATATATACCCAAGTAGAGATATTAAGATGTTGAGATGTTAAGCAAATTTGCATTTGACAGATGTAAATGTATAAAGATATTTTCGGTTGTAAAGTCGATTTCCTTAAACGAAATACATATGATCTATGTGCGATTTCGCTGGCAAATTGAGCTAAATTATTCAAAGCTTTTCTCATCACGAACAAGAAACATGTATAGTTATTTGAAATTTAATCGAGCCATACTCTTCCAGAAGTCCCAGAGAGAGATTGTAGATTTCATACTGTATTGGATTGAATTACCCTTTATTCAGCAGAAGCGATAATAAAATTTGAAAAAATAAAATAAAAATAAATATATAATTGACAGGGGGTGAATTAAACCCGCCATGGATTCTTTAATATTTTATTTTCTATAGGTTGTATATGTCTTGCGCCGCCATCCTATCATACAACCCATTCCCAGTTTCCTCGGCTTTGATTTAATACCATTTGAGCATAATATGTTATGGTTTGTTTTATAATAAAACGTTTCCCTTTAACTTACATTTAAAATATGCCAAACCACTAAACACCCAATGGGGCCCGCGGCCGTGGCTTAGTGGTAGCGTATGCGCTTACTAATCCTCCTCCAATTTACCGTTAACAGGATCGAGTCCGTCTGTCGACCATCAGGTAGATATATGAGTGAGCCACAAGATGTGGCTCCGGCGATCGCGTGGGTGGTTTTTACGAGGTTTCTTCTCGGTTTCCCATCGTAATGAGACAAGGAAGAGTGTGAAGTGGACAATCCGTCGTCATATAAGGGAAATTCCCTTGAGTGCGACGTTAAACCCCAATCAAACAAACAAAACAATCAGACACCCAATGTTGACAACACATCGTCAGAAACTGCATGTGTTAAGAAGGGAAGACAAAAAAAACAAGCAAACGTTATACTAAATAGCCTACTTATGCTGAGCCGTTATGTTTTCTTGATTTTACCTGTCCCCATTATAAAGGCAAAATAAAAGCAAGACAACAGCAAGACAAAAGCTATAAGCGTCGGAACAGTGTCTCAACCATTGTGCACGCCGAGCAAATTAATAACCGACTTCTCTGTTAAAGCCCATGTATAATCACGTGCAGAAAAATGGACAAGAAAGCTGATACGCATCAAACATGTAGTATTTCTTACCAGCTACGTTGGATTTTGCTTTCCAAACGGATCAATGCACAACAGCGTTCGTTTAGTTCTACACTTATTAAGTAAACTATTGTATCGTAAGTAATTCAACTCTTCTTTCATCTTATTATTCTTATATATTTATTTCTTGTTTTATGTAGATATAACTCGTAGATGGCGCGTTTGTTCCACCGTAGATGATTCGTCTACAGTTACATCTACGGAGGAACACACGCACCATCTACCAATTTGAAACTATGGCATGAATAAAAGAGATGAATAATAGTTGTAACAATATCTTATTATTCATATTTTTTTATTTCTTATTTTATGCTATTTGTTTAACTCGTAGATGGCGCGTTTGTTCCTCCGTAGATGATTAGTCTGCAGTTACATCTACGAAGGAATACACGCGGCATCTACCAATTTGAAACTATGGCGTGGAAAAAGTCATAGGAGCCTAAAGTTTTTTATAGCCTATAAATTAAGAGCCTATGGTTTATTTTTGGTGCTCAAATCCCATAGTCTCGGCCGTGTTAATGTTATAGGAAGCAAAACTGTTTAAAACTTATTAGTGGTACAAAATTAAGAATATGTTGCGGGCTATCTTCTGGTTGCCCCTTACCTCCGATACCGAGAGAGCAATAGGAAGCTCCATTCGAACGGGTTCGACTGATTTGATGCAAATGATGTCGCAAACCAGCTAGATGTCAGGAAATAAATCACGTTGCATAAAGGGGGCTTTAAAAGATCCACTTTCTACTTTTTTGACAGAGAAGTTTCGCTTTGTACCAAATGTTTGCCTAGTGGAAACCCGCCTTCAAAGCCACCAATCACCGGATAACTTTATTTTAGGAGCTTTTTTAAACAAACTCGATCTTTGTAATAGTCCAAGGTATAGCCTTTACATGTACTGTAAAACTAATCCTGAAATGATTCCATAACGCCTTTAATCTGGAATTGTAGTTAACCTGTTTCCAAATTTTCTTAACCCGTTTAGGATAATCCATAAATATGTCTTGAACAATCCATGCTTTCGAGACAAACTACGTTTATATTCCTTTAAAGTGATGGAATATTCCGCTGTTGGTTATTGGAGGAATATTCCTGAACTTTTCCCGTATAAGATGTTAGGAAATAGTTTGTTTTTTTCAGTGTGGTACCATTTAGTTCTCATTATTGTCTGTATAGCGGTGGTAATTTTAATGTTACAATCGGTGATAACAACGACAAGAACAATATCTTGACAAATCTTTTTGACCCCGTCTTCCAGGCGGTGAAATCGTAACAATTGATACTCCGCAGACAGGTATACAGTATACATTCGTATATTCGCAGCACGCCTGACCTTGGGACGGTCCACCCACGCGCCATTCAGACAATCTCAGACCGCGACTTGAGCCGAGATGACCAGAAAAATACTTCACTCTATATCAACGCAGGTCATAATCGTTTGTCAATGACCCTTAGGTCTACATTAAAACGGCCCTTCAAAGACCGGAGAGCAGTGGGTAATTGCTAATCGAATGAGATTTCCTTGAGACGGACAGAAGATGAACATTGATCCAACTGGGCGATGTAATGTATCCTTGCCACTACACTGTCTGCAAAACAGAATTACTCACCTTGTTTAAATTTTCGGTTTTTAGAGGATTACAAACATTTTTGACAGCTGGGAAGACAAGAGAGATTGTGCAATCAAGCCAAGGCTCATATAGTATTTTGATGTTTTACACTCCCATTATTGGTCTCATTACAACTCGGATTACAAGACAAGTTAGAGAGTTCAAAATATTATCACCCACTGAATTCAGTCCTTTGTACAGTTTCTGATGGACAACAATGACCAACTTTATTATGTAGAACGTGTATTAACTTACAGTGCCTTCATCATTGTGCGTGCCTGCGGCATTGGCTTTACAGTGGTTGGCGTGCCTACTAATCCTACATTGATGTACCGTCCACGGGTTCGAGCCGCCTGTCGACCATCAGGTATATGAGTCACACGGTTGCCCCGGCAATCGCGGGGTAGTTTTTGCCCCGTATTTACACCGTATAAAAGCAAGGAACAGTGTGAGATGGACAATCCGTCCTCATATAAGTGAAACATTCTTGACTGCGACATTAAACCCCAATCAAACAAACAAACAATCATCATTTTGCTCGAACCTATTCTTCCAGTCTTTGTGAGCCAATTATAGAAGTCGAGTCCGTCTGTCGACCATCAGGTATATGAGTTAGTCACATGATGTGGCTCCAGCAATCGCGGGGTGGGTTTTTACGAGGTTTCTTCTCGTTTCCACCGTAATTAGGCAAGGAGCAGTGTGAAATGGACAATCCGTGGTCATATAAGTGAAATACCCTTGAATACTACGTTACACCCCAATCAAACAAGCGTAGCTAACGCAACAAAATGTCAATATTTACATGTGGTTATGTGTAAGTGATCTGCAGTCATTTTACTTTAAGAGACGCTTCAACAGTAACTTTAAATTTTACTTTCAACTGAATTTGTTTAGTGATTGGGAAAGCCATGAGATAACCTATGGTAGGTATTGTCTATACCATTGAGAACATGGTCCCTCTGTGTTACGTCTCTGGTTTTCTATCGGAAGCCGCATCATTGACTTAAACGATTGCATGCCGATATCATAAAATACCCGGCAGATGTTACGGTGTTGACTAAGAGGCGCTAGCCATTCACATAGCAATATAAAGTGTCTGGTTTTAGAGTTTTCGCGACGATTCGCGAAGGTTAGCCGCAACGTGTCACACGCAAAGATAATATCGATTCTGTTTCCGGTAATATCCGATTTGAAATATCGTGCCGATGATTGCCGAATGCGGCTTGTGTATCGATTTTTCAGCGGAAACAAACGAATTGTGACAAACTTCCGAGAAAAACCGAGACAAGCAACACTGTTATTGATCAATTGAGGCGGATGCCTTGTGTGAAAGCTTCAATGGATATTGACGAATAATTATTGATTTTTTTAACTCGGAGAATCACGAAGATGACCGACTGCGGGGTCAAATGTCACGTGGGGGAGTGAATCGAAGGCGAGCGCGTGGATGAGCGTTTCCGAGGTTGATCAATAACATATAGGCTGCGTCGCCCGGAGAGTTGTTGGATCGCTTTATTGTACCATCGACTTTTGGAGCCAACACCCTTCAGTAAGCAGGAACGACTCCAACATTTCTACCACTGAAAACTACTGTTGAACAAGTGTAAAAATGATATCTTGATAGACCGTTAAACTTTCTAAAAGGAATATTTTTGCAAGTAAGCTAAATTTTAGTACAGAGTAAAGTAAAATATAATCAAAGGACCCAAACGCTGTGCTCAGAGGAAACCCTAGCATTTTGACACCAGGTAGAGGATAAGACATTTGCTTCCAGCACCAAGAACGAAACTTTTACGGCACCAGGAACTATTAAGCCATTATCGGGAACTATATTTTCTGAAGAAGAAAAAACACGGATTTTAATTTTATTTTTTAACGTCAAGTTTTCACAAGGCATTAACTGTCCTAAGGTAAGTTCTACTTGTAAAAAATCTTTATATGGGCAATTGTATTGGCAGATTTGCTAATTCTAAACAACAATCCACTCAAAACTAAATTTGTTCTTTACATTTCACTGTTTTGTTTCCCGTCTTTCTAACAATGTAGAGATATTCATTTGCAGGAAAGCGAATATTTGGACACAGTGTATTATATAATTTGGGCTTATAATAAATAATCGTTTTTAATAAAAAAAACTTATAAACCATACGAAGAAATGTCTTTTGGCGGGATAGAATGCTTGTTTCATGATATACTATTGTAGTAATTCAGATAAGTAATTAGTTAAGATGTCTATTCTCGCAAATTTAGTTTAATGTAAGTATTGTAATCTGGGTAACTGTCAAATGAATGAGCGTGAACGTTTCTTGGCCAAACATTTGTTCAGTTTCGTTTTTGCAGAAACAGGCGATACTTCTTACCATTTTTAGCGCATCGCTAACACCTTAACATTGATTGAGATATTTAGGGACAATCTCAATCTTGTTTTTTAACGTAGACTAATGCAATGATGAAACTCAGAGGGGCTTGAGACAGCTAATTGCTCTTTTGGGCTCTCTGTAAATTTGATTATCGCCAATTTATGTATTTATTGTAGAGACAATTTAGTTTGCCTCCACCGGAATTCGAACCAGTGCCTCTGACTATCGTCCTTTTAAATATGCGTATTTAATCTCTAGATTACCGAATACTTATTCAATACTATATTCAATGTGACTTAGATATTGCACGAATTTACATTAATACCTATTGGCAGATATTCATTTACATAAAAAATATATAAAAAAATTTGTGTTAAATCTCACAAGATTAGTTGGTAAAGTGTTGCTCTACAAGCCTTTGTTTGCTAGTTTCATCTCCGGACGGAGCATGCAAATGTGTCTTTATTTAATTATATACGAGTGATTTTGACAGTAAATTACTCCGACTCTACTCCATGATCTTGTGAATAATCATCTTATGCAATAGTTAGAAGTTTAACATGTCTGCTTAGCATTGGAGAAACATCAATTGTACAGCAAGGCCAAACTTGTTACATCTAAATGTTGTCTTAGTGTGGCTTTTTTCTGTTGTAAAACAGCGCCGTCGTATAAGTGAAATGCCCTAGAGCACGGCATGAATTTAATTTCAATACTTTTCCGGTCATTGAGCTTCTTTGGAAAGCGACTTTTTTGTGGATGTAGCCCTTTTCCTCAACAAACAATATAGACACCTTCAGGATATAAGCGCAGTTACCTTAAATATAGCGTACGTCGCACACCAGACTGTTTTATAGGACATAAAACCCGACTTAAATGATATATTCAATTTAACAAGAATAAATGTCTGGCCCACTGGTTAAAAGCAGCATGTTGTGGGCCCTGCTATGTCTTTCAACTAGCACTGGAGGCACATTAATTTGACCAAGGAGCTAAATTCTTCATACTGTATGGTTGTTGTAGTGTTATTTTAATGTTGGAGTACATAACCCTCATATAATTTCTAAAAGTCAATCCCAATGGCATAGTGATAATGATAAATAAAGACCGATGAATCATTACATGTACTAAACTCCCAGAGACAACTTTCTGAATAGATCTTAATTTCGAGCTATTAAAAGTGAACTATCATTGAACACGGTGCTAATCACCAATGAATGAATGAATAAATGAATGAATGACTGAGCGAAAGATCGAACGAACGAGCGAACTAAAGAATGAATGAACTAAAGAATGACTGAATGAATGAATGAATGACTGAGCGAAAGATCGAGCGAACTAAAGAATGAATGAACTAAAGAATGACTGAGTGACTGACTGAATGAATGAATGAATGAATGAATGAATGAATGAATGAACGAACTAATTATAGAACCAATCAATCAACCAATTGAAAGTTCCACATGTTAATTTGATAGTTATTATACCAAATTGTAATGAACTCAGGGTGACCCGAAATTATTCTGTGCCTCAAACTGAAGCGAACAGATGGCAGCAAAAACATGTTAGCACGTACGTGTTACTTAGTTTATACATATTACTAGATTAAATAACACCCAGAGGTAATGAACAAGCATTGGGTTAAATTATTAAGCGGTTTAGCTACTGGTTTCCTTCATGACTTTTTCATTATATCGATTTAAAGCTTTGGTGATACACTTGTGTAGATAATCCGGATATACTTTGAGATAATCGAAAGGACTTCCTATATTGAGTCCAGTTTAAGGGTGCATTGACTCTTATTTGCAAAAACTTTGCATGCTCTGTTGGCCGCACATCCGTTTTATCTATATTTATCTGTTGGAATATCGGACATAGATCGTAAGCCAATGGCGCAAAACAGTCATTTATACATCGCTATTTGTTTATAATTTAGATATGCCTTCAAGTAAATCGCATTTAAATATTTTCAATATTGCTAAAAAAATACTTTCAAAACTACGGACTTTTAAAAGCTAATAAAGTTATAAAATTTTAATAAAAATATTTTGTTTAATATTTGGTTGTGCGTAATTTATCTAATTCAGATAGTATCACTTTAAGTCAAATTGCTAGACTCAACTGCCAAATAATTTGTTAAATGGAATTACAGCTTAGTCGAGTGCCCTGTTTAATTTTGTAGCATCTGACGGGTTCATGGGTTAGACAGATATATTCGTCCTTTGTCGTACATTGCGAATAACCTTATCGTTATCAGTTAAGGCGGGTGCTATAGGAAGGATCTTATTGTTGTTCAGGTAATCGGTATGAGTTAAAACGGGTGCTAAGAAGGGGTTTAATTTTACCCAGGTATTCACAGAGACACAGAGCAACATGAAGCCGATTTGTTGAAATGCCTTTTGTTTTGCGCCTTGTAGCTGTCCTGTCTTTGTTTGTTGCCAGTTACGTGGCTGTCGCTTTCCCTAGTCCTTTGGTCCGGCACGTCGTCATTCGAGTGAAATCACCTTATGTACGGTTAAAAACCCGACTCAAACAAACGAAGCAAAGCAAACTATCGACCATGCAAGCCAGAAACGAAAAGTAGTTGGGGTCTTGTCGCGGTAAAACGCTTGTTACATAAGCGAAGATACAGTAATAAAGGATCGAGAAGTTCGGGAAAACAGCTAGCAGTTTTCCAAAAGTCGAAATATTCTTAAGAAACAATGTGGAGGTCGTTTATTCCATCATTTTACAATCCAGGATGACATGCACAAACCAGAAATGACTGTTTAATCTGGCAAAAAAAAAAATCGATTGGCTTTAGTGTGAATTTTGAAAGCAGTTTGGAACCCGAATTTCCTTTATCGTGATATTTTGTTAACTGTGAATGTAAGCATTGATAAAGGGCCCATCCGTTTTAAGTCCGTCCACCTCGCCAAACTTTCGTTCAAACGAAGGCCACAAACGATTTTGTGAATAAGGATTCTGGCCCGGTGCCAAAATTCCACATGCGTCATCAAATAAGTTGTCATACACTGAAGGAGATTGAAAGGTTTCGATTACGTCATTTCTCCGATTAGTCACGCCCACAAATTCTTGTTACACCATTGGCCAAAAAGTTTGCATAAGTATCGTTGAAAGTTGTCATAGACGCATTAAGATTGAATGCTTATGATGACGCCATGTTTTCAATTCATTACACCCACGAATTATTGTAGGCGTGCCTATTTATCATTCAGATACGAGAGAGGCACTCCTACGAAGTTTTTTTGTTCTTCAGGGTTTTTTTTTCGCTTCTTTTTACGGAGATTTAGTGTGTCATTTGTTTGTTTAATTAGCATGCAATGACTTTGGTAAACGACACGGGAGTGTAGTGTAATTGATACCCTTAATGATCGAATTAGAACTTTGAGACTGCTAATAGAGATTTCCGGACGTTAGATTTAAAGAAAATAATACTTTTATTCATTCCATAAAATTACTGTTTGACTGTTTAAAGCCAGTTTTGTCGTTTTTCCGGTGGAACATTTACTATTGGTATTGTTGAACTATTTTCACACGCCTACATATTTAATATTTGTTAACAGATTCTATTTGAAGAATTACGGGAGAAATTGGGACCAAGTGGTCGGCTCCATTGACAGATAGTTTTGCGTAGTTAAAAAATAACGGTTTTCGGAAACATAGAATGTGGTTTTTAATCCAGTGAATTATGTAACGTATTTATGCTCGGATCGAACAGGACATTCCTAGTGACTAAGCGTACGTCATTATATAATGCTAGCTGAATAGTGTTTATTCAAATATTTTTTAAACTGCGATTGAAATATCGATGTGGGCGACAATTATTTTAAATACCTTTGGAGAGTGGCCAGTTGAGACTACTGTTGTATTATTGTACTGATTGGGGTTTAACGTCGTACTCAATGGTATTTCACTTTTTGACGACGGATTTTCCACTTCACACTTTAAATACGGTAGAAAAACCACCCCCGCGAAAATCACCCCCGCGATTGCGAGAGCCACATCGTGTGACTGATACCTGATGGTGGACTGGCGGACTCGATCCCGTGAACGGTACAACGAAGTAGGATTAGTAAGCGCACTCGCTAACCTGTTGTATTCTGATGGACGGACCTCGACTCAAAATAGTTCATTCATCCTATTTTGTTACAACGATCGACCAATCACTATTATGAAGTTATGACGTATCGTTTTATGTCCGATATAAACGAAAGTCTTTGTAGACATTTTGACAAATGCCCTTGTTTTCCCGGATGACAAGACACTGTTTAACGAGCGTAAATCACCTGACAATCAAACGAAGGAAAACAGAGATTAGTCCGCGCGTCACACTGTACCAAAGTGATCAAATAAATCCTACCGACATCGTAATTCTCATATGTTTAGACAATTATACAGACTGAGGTCTTCGTGGTATACCACACGCCCAATCTCTAGACTTATCTGTTTCGATATCTGGGCATATTTTCTGCCAAACGAAACTATTCCTGCCAAATTGGTCCCAGAATAGCGTCATGGGATAACTCGAGTTCAGCACTATATGGGGGTCCACCAGAGCTGTCAATCTGTCTTTTGTTGGCAAGTTATTAATCTTATAAATAACCTGGTATTTGTTATTGTAGGTCTTTACTGTGTCATAATTTTACCAAATAAGTAATTTTATTGATGGAATTTGCAAGTTCGTTATTTTATAAGTTTGCTTGCTCGTCATAAACATTTGTTGTCTAATAAAAATAAAAATTTCTGATTTTAGTAGTTTGTTTTAGCTCCATAAAAATCTAGAGAGGTCGCCACGTAAGGGCAACTTTCATATTAGCCAAAGACATCGAGTTTGTGTTAGAAAGTATTTGCTGATTTGGCATATAATATTGCCAGAGATAACTTGTTTGCCATAAAAACATGGCGTATGGTTGAAACTAATGGTCCGTGTCTGCTGTGCCGAACCAGCAAAACGGTGGCACAGACTTACCCTGTCACAAGGCCACACCGTAATTTCATCAGTGAAATAACCTTAAGTCAAGTAAGGTGGAAAACACTAACCAAATGGAGTCAAGTCCATAACTTTGCGAAAATTCCAAGTTGATTCTTTCGTTTGTTAATGACTCAGATATGAAGACCATTGATCCACTCTCTTTAGTCGCATCTTTACCACACGAATTTTATACAAAATATCGTAGTCAGCCGTTTGACAGATTTGGTCTCTTCTTCCACGGTTGACTGGAGACTCTTACCAGACATAAATCATTTGAACATCTTAGTTTAATGGTACCGACCCCAAAGACACATGTGTAAAGCACTCAAATGTCATAAGATCTATGGTTCATTTAAGAAAGTTATTTAGAAATAAATCTGAATGATATACACTGTAATAAATGTGTAGATTGCCATCTTAAGATATACGGGTAAATCGTCTTTGGAGCAAATTGTCTTATGATGGTATAATGGGATAATTCCGGTTCAATAATTTCGCCTTGTCCGCCTACATCAATTTGTCTCGTCTGTCAGTTGTAAACGACTTTGCAGTGGGCTTCTTCATCGACATTTGATTGAAACTGTAGCCTTGTTACCTCCATGTTAGAGAGCATAGACGACTTTGTTATAAACTTGGACCATGCTATGTAGCGATATTCGCCAAGTTTCCGTAAATTGTGCGGTCGTTGTCTGGCAAATTACATCTGTATAAATACGTGCTTAGGGACTATATAGGTAATGATGTAGTTTGAAGGGGGGTACGGGGGGCCGGGGTATTAATTATCAGGTAAACATAGTCATAACTACTTCTTTTCTAGATATGTAGTCCTTTATCTCTCGGTAACAGGATCGATGAACATCTCATCGTTTCCTTTACAGAGAAAAAAGAATGAAAGGGCGTTCTTATCAACGCTTATCTCAGTAAGTTACAACTTTGAATGCAATATTTTAAAGAACTCAGATTCGGACTTAACTTTATTGAACTTTGAGTGCCATTTCTCTTAATCGAATGTTAGTCAATGAAGTGCGTAAATCTAGAAGCAAACACATGTGGTGTTTACAGACTGATTGGTACTTAATGTTGTACGTAAGCAATGGTGCTCAATTATTAGTTGACGTATTTGAAAGGTCAATTTATGGTAGAAAACAACTCCCTCCTCCCCACTCTCCGGTGTACCTAGGATCGAAAGGTGGCTTCGAAAGCACAGTTCAGTATATACTGAGCCACCTCGCGTCCCAAGCAAATAAACAGAGTGAACAAATCAAACATTTCCGCACAAAACATGTCCGGAAGTGAAAGCTATTATTTCATTTACTGGAATGGAAGGCGTTCAATAATTAACGGATATGAAACGTAAAACGGGGGGTGTCTTTCGCTTTCTAATTCGGATTCTTTCCATATCCCGGGTTTTTTTACAGCACTTATCACGCCTTCTTAGTGTCTTATATTAGGGTACATTGTCCTCTAATCTGATTAAGGTCAGAACTAAATAGGATGGGAAGGGAGCTCCCTGTTGCCCTGGTGCTCTCAGAGCTAAGGGGCGACATAAAGCTGATCTGTTTGTGTCCAGAACGCGTAAAGTTTACATAAACGTAAATATTTTTTGCGACGGCATTTCGCTGGTCGAGCTCTAAATGTTTCTATTGCCGTAGACGAAATACGTCATATAATTTTTATATTCAAGTTTAAAGGATTTTCCTTTCTTCATTTAGCAAATATTGTATATAATTCATGCGACCAATCATGATCGACATACAATTCAATACTAAACTACGCTGTACAATTTTATTGACACGAGCTTCCAGCTTGCTTATAGTGGCGAAACTGGGCTGAATTTGATTAAATTAGTCATAATCATTAGCGATGACTCAGCACTTTTACTAGAGTGACCGGTGCAACGTTTTCGCTTTCTATCATCTAGAGATTTCAAAACTTACTGTATGTCACGCGTAGTACATCGTCACGTGTAACTTAGTCAACTTGGTTATTTAATCATGGAATATTTCCAGCCGCTAAATATGAAGAAGTGCACCAAAAACCTGTTGGAAACAATAATTTAAAATCGAGCCTAAAATTTGGGCTATACAAGGCTTCTGATAATAGTTTGGTCAATCAATATAAAACTATCAATTATATACTTTAAAATAACTATATATAACATATATACAAGAAAAGATCCAATCGAATGTTTTTGACTTTTATTAATTGTATTCATTATAAGTATGTTTTCTTCTTGACTATATTATTGTGCTTCGACAATTTTTTCCAAAATGGGGCTTGCTTTTAGCACATATATGAATGGGTTAACACATATTTTACAAGACTTTTGGGCGAAAGCTATTTCGTTAGGAGCAAGATGCTAATTTCGACAATATACTCATTATTTTAAGTTACCCGTCTTCATTTACTTTCGTTTATATCAATGGAAAAGTGTTAACAAGCCGTTGTCAGGATCCTGGCTTAAATATGTTGATAATCTTTCAATCGAAAACACATAAGCTGCCCTATTCTATTATAAATGTAAGCTTAATGACTTTATAAAACGTTAGTAATTTCCCGTTGAATATTAGGAGTGTTATAAAAATATCAGTGGTGGATCAAAAGTGTCATTTTTTTGTTGTTGAAATTATAGCTTATGAGTTATTAGGCGTTTGAAAATGACTCGTCGAATTCCGGCTATAACGTATCACCTTAGCTGATAGCCTAATGCGATTAAACAGTTCGTTGTCGCAAACATAAAAGCCTAGCCGCTATTCGCTTGACAAGTGTTTTGGAGCGAAAACAGATTTCTCTAGCATTATTAGTGCGACAATGAGGTTAACTTTCTGACAGCCAAATAATGATAGGCGATCAGGTTGCAAAAAAGTAACAAATGGCAGCAGAATCGGAATTGATTTTCTAACGGTTAACGTTTCTGAGTACTATCTATGTGGGCTTTTACTAAATCCACAAGTAGCGCGAAACATTCAAGTGGAATGGAATAGTACAATGTATTCCCTTCGAACAGGTTTCAAATTTTGATTGATTTTAATCATTGATGATATATATTTGAGAATGGAACATTATGATTTCGCCGCAGGAGACATTTGATGTTCAACGAGCGCATTATGCGAGTTGAACATCCTTTGTGGAGAGCCAACAAAGTCATTTCTCAAACACATAGTACTTGTTTTGTCATAGCGAATTAACTCGTATACCAGTGTTTGGGACAGCTTTTTCTACAGTGCAAAACATAAGCTGGATAGAGTACTTACACTGTAACCTCCCATGACAGTGACCGGACTACAAGAGAACACTTTCACGTTAAGGGGTCGGCGTCTGCTTTACAAGAGAACACTTTCACGTGGAGGGGTCGGCATCTGCTTTACAAGAGAACACTTTCACGTGAAGGGGTCGGCGTTTGCTTTTCTGGAGAACACTTTCACATGAAGAGAACGGCGTCTGATTTAAAAGAGAACACGGTCACGCGAAGCAGTCTGCGTCGGCTTTACAAGAGAACACTTTCACGTGAAGAGGTCGGTGATGCTTTACAAGAGAACATTTTCACGTGAAGGGGTCGGCGTCCGCTTCACAAGACAACGCTTCCACGTGAAGAGGTCGGCGTCTGCTTTACAAGAGAACACTTTCACGTGAAGGGGTCGGCGTCCGCTTCACAAGACAACGCTTCCACGTGAAGTGGTCGGCGTCTGCTTTACCGGTGAACGCTTTCATTTTGGGGGCGTAGACAAAACAGTTTTACCGGCAGCAAAATAAATCTCATGTCTCACCCTTCAGCGTGTAGCATTATTATAATATTGTAAGGCAGAGACAAAAAATAGAGAACGTCACGTTTTGTTGAATGAATGAAATGCTGTGAAGACCCAAAACAGTCGTCTATGTCAGCGGGATTAAACCCCCTTTTTCTTGAGTGTTAGACTAAGCATGCTAACTGAGACTTTTTTTCTCTAATTTAAAAAAAAAAAAAAAACCCATATCCGAAGTAGAAAAATAACGGATAAATGTTAATTTAAAGAAACACAGAAATGTGACATTTAAGTAATTGTAGAAGATTACTTTCCACATATTTTGCGCCAAAATTGTGTATGTTTGAAAAGATAGCATTGCACAATGACTTTGATCGAACAAATGATACATAGAGCAATATGAATTCATACTCAATTTATGAAAATCGTTTGTTATATTAATTAGCATCTTTCATGTTCGTGTCTCGAAATTCCAAGTTTAGAAATTTTTTTACTCAAAAAATTTGCTTTATTCGAAAAAAGTGCTGGTTTCAGAAAACGGGACCTTTGTTTCTCTATGTATGTTACAACCATTTTAAAATATAATCGATTCTACATCCTACGTCTAGACATTGACTGAAAGATACACCCATGCCATCTTGTTTTGCACTTCTTTTATTTGCTGATCTGTGGCAAACTTCGTCCGAAATATTGGTGGAAATGCGCGATGGCCTAGCATAGCGTACGAGATTTGTCTTAGTCTCGTCCATTATAGAAACTCTCGCGAGAATACGATTTTATAACAACAAGTCTGTTAATACGATCATTGGTGTGTCCATATTACTGCATCTCGATCAAGTCTGCGACAGGCTTTATTGAAGAAAAAGAAACGACCTTGACCTCGTTGTTTTCCCCAAGTCAAGACTGATGTCTCCGCAAGATCCGTAAAGTTTTTCATCGTGACTTATCGTTTCTCGAGAAGTGAAACCCTCAAGCATGTTAAAAATTATAAATTGTTCAAGATGTCTTTACAATAAAATGGATGTAAAATTTTGTTAAAATCCACATATATAGACTTGTTGAAAATTCGGTGTTACGGACACATGTATGTTTTTTTTGTAAATACTGGCTGAATTGGAATACTATATTCCCTTCCCAACTCCGTTACACAAGGTGGAGATAAGACACATTAACATACATAAGATAGTCGCTCAAATCTGTTACTTTCTGGACGAGATAGGAACTCGCTGTATACCCTTTGTTCCTTTATTGGCTTCGAATACTCGCTCAGTAGATAAGTCATTATGTTGTTGACCCAGGTAGAAAACCCGTTGGATAATGGGCGGAAATGAATCTTTAAATCCGATTTTGTTTCGCTCTCCAAGTCTGCTTTTATCTACTCCCATCTCAGTGTCTGTTGCTAGCGAACACTAATTTGTGGTTGCAGCTATCCAAGACGGTTCTTCGGAACAAAACTATCAGTGGATTGGAACTAGTACTCTAATGTTCTCGCTATACATTTATTGCTATGACTGTATTGCTCAATAGCCTCCCTTCGTTTTTCTCTTAAAATCAGCATATCTGAAAGATGACAGTAAAATAATTCTCTCAACCAGGGAAAGAACCAAAACCAAAAAACGAATGAAGTGAGTAGATAGATTGTACACGTCACTATAGAAGACTGACTCCGCACGAGTGTGGACATCGTTCGTTATCGTGTTACAGTCGACTTGGTCATTATTTGTATGGTTGAATTTTTATGATATAAATATTATAACTTTTGGTAACATTGAGTATAGATAAAATGATTATTTTTTATCAGATTAGGAAAATCTTTACTTTTGCTTGAAACGAGTCGTAAAGCTGAGTGACCGGCGTTCACAGTTTCACTACTCTATGTGACATTCACGATTGCTTGCCATATTGACTGTCAACACCATCCTCAGGCAATTTTTTAACCATTCACCTATCAGCTTTTTCGAAAATGCGAATGAATTCTATTTCCGGTGTGACATCACGTAACCCCAATCCATTACGTAGACCTTCGTCATTTACCTGATTCTCCATTATAAACTTCTATTAAAAGACACATTTGCGCCTCCTCGTGTTAGAGAGGTTGGGATCATATGTTTTTTCCGCTCAGTGAAAATGTCGGACATCATTTTTTTTTAATTGTTAACCTTTGACCCTATTTTATGAACTTTATGATCCGTATTTATAAAAATGGACCTTCAACATTGCGTGACGTCTCCTAAACGCGGATTAAATCGCTCATAATGGATTAGAGATAGAACTTTAACATGGAGTCATGTCATATAATAAGCGATTACATTTAATAGTGGTTTGGGCAAAAGGCCTCTGATCCAGTCCACGTTAAAGCTGATTCAACCAATTTCGACTTTGTCAGACTAAACGTTATCAAATTAGTCTAATCTGTTTCACTATCAATTCCAAATAACGTCGCCAGACCAATAATGCTATTTGGACAGTTATGTTCTGTAGGTAAAATAAGTTGTGTTGATACAAATTCCTTTACTAGGCCGCCAACTCATTAATACTGTTTCCACATAGACCAATTATGCTTAAATGCCTTATTTAATTTTCGCGTCATTCTGAAATAGGTTAACATTTTGTCCCGTAGTCCGCTGATATAGTGCTGCGAAATTGCAATCCGGCTAATGCGTTGTCTGGTTGGCGTTTAATACCATACTCAGGGGTATTTAACTGTTATGACCCCTTTACATCGTTTATACCCTCTCGGAAAACAGGAAATGGGTGATTGATAAATCTCCCTATTGTATCTTTTAGTAAACTTAAAGTGTTCCCCAAATCTTTAGCTCAAGCAAAGTTTTAAAGTTCATTTTAATAGATTAGCATTTAGGTTTCTTTTAAATTAGTGCGCGATCTTTATTTTATTACAAAATACATAACCCTAGTATATTTTAAAATTTTACAAGCACAATCACGGAGGCTTAGTCGAGAGCTTCCTCTTGCTCTGGTGTTCTCGGGGCTAAGGACACAAAATGGGACGGATCTGTTGGTGATGTCTTTGTATTACGTCCTGTGGTTGTCCGGTCTTGTCTATCTGTTGCCAGAGATGTCGATGGTGGTTTCCTTCACCCATTGGGCTAGCACGCCGTCAAATGAGTGAAGTAACTTTAATTACGGCGTTAAACCTCAATCAAACAAACAAACAAACAAACAAACAAACAGACGAACAAACAAACAAACAAACAAACACAATCGCAAACTAAAATACTCAACTGACTTACTAACTTTATAAAGAATTGGATCGATCTGCAACTGTACGTACCTTACATTGTCCCGGGGGTATTTATGCAGTTGTAATTTACCGAACAATAACGACACAAGTTACAGTAATTTACCAAATATGACTTCAAAACATGGCCCTGGTTAATGGCATAGCCCATTATACCCTATATCATGGAGGTAAGACGTCGACAGTTTTAATCAAGTGACTTCAGCATCTCTGTGACAAGCGATCAGTAGAGTGTAGTATTTAGATTTGTCTACCGGAGACGAAATACTATACAATTAAAGGATTGTGATTACGATCGGATTACTACACACATAGCTTTTATTTTGCCATGTCCCGCGCTGTGGTAAGGGTTTTCGATGTTAACCGCAGTGTTTTCACCAAAAAAAGATATTACAAAGCAGTCAAATAAGTAAATAAACAGAACTCTTGTGTTTGACAAAAAGGTATAGTAAACAAACCGATTCGAAGCTTTATCTTCTAGCTTTCTACATACTGAATAACTTGACTGAGATGCTATTAGCCGAAAATACAACAACGGAAAGCTTTCATTTGGGTTCTGCTTTGCCACAAATTAACTAATTGCTGTGTTTTGTGATTTATTATCTCTGTGTAAATCTTCTCTGTTCTTTATCAAGCACAGCTGTAAATGTAATGTGTGACATTATCGCAAACAGAACAAAATCATTTGTCTACAAACCCATATTAAATATGTGTATTCAACGATAATCCGTACATATTGACATCGTCATGCATTGACCAGGAATACCATGGTTTGTAAGACATTTGATTGGCTATTGTGGTGTAATATGAGGGCTTAACAAAATGACATCGGTTAACCAAAGAATTTATTAAGTGGCATTTAGAAGTCGGAAGTACATTTAAAATGGAAAGACTTGGGATGGATATCAACTTGTTATTTAACTGAATACAACGTATCAATCCCATTCCAGAGATTATTTTCAAGTATGAATATGGTTTTCAAGTATACCTGAAAATGCTCTCTTGTGTGAGATAGAAACGTGATTGGGTATTTTGGGATAATGCTTTCTTAGTTTAATTAGATTCTAGTGCAAAAAATGTTACAGACTGAAACACGTCCGGGAATCGAACCAGTGACTCTCGGTATAAGACACAAAATTGCCAGCACCAAATGTAGGCCACCTACAACCATAAACCAGCCGGTACATGAGTTATTCTTATTTCAGAATCAGACTAACATAAGTTTCATAAGAAATTAAAGTAAGAAACTTCCTGTTTATTCCAAGCCAAACATTGTAGGACAGAAGAGGTCTATGTGAGAATACTCAGAGGGTGGATGCATATAGGATTCGAGTGAGTTCTCAAGGCTCATCGACTCAGCAGGCGTTGGCAGCAGCTTCAATTTGTGCTGCTGCTCTCGATCAGCGGCAACGCGAAGTCCCATTAAATTGCGTTTTGGGATTATCTGTCCTGTCTTGTCTTTGTTTGCTACCAGTCAAGTCGCCCATGCTTTCCTTCACGTTTAAAAAACAATAAAGTACGACGTAAAGCCCCAATCAAACATAACCATTAACTGGGTTAATTTAACATTACTGTTTAACCGATCGACGGGCCGTAATACTTCGTTAACTCGTTACGATGAGACTGCATGGACAATGTCCTATTTTGGATACCCGGGCCACTTTAAAAACATATCACGAAACAAGCTGAAAATTCATTTCGCGTTAAACTCTACGAACTAGTACAACTGTAGAAGCCCTGTGAGCCAGTATTTCATTTGTACTTCGACACACAATAACAATCACCGAAGACTACTGTCTCAAATTGACTCCAGCAATATTTTCCTATTGTGGAGAGATAATTCGACATTGTGTTTCTTTGAAGTTATCTCATGGAACCGATATCCGGAAGAAATAACATTTGGCTGAATTACACGATCGACTGACCCTTATAGTTAGACCGGAGCACATAGGAAAACCAGTACTGTTCTTATAGAAGTTTATTCCATGTCGGTTACTTGGCTTATCAAGACCTGGATTGTATGGTCATATCGTTTTGTTATTTTATTTTTTCTCTCAAGATATGGATTGTAGTGCCTAACTGTTTTTATTTTATTGATTTTTTAATTATTTGTTTGTAAAAGTTGTATTCTCATAGGTTACGTTCATGTCTCAGATATGGATTGTATTGCAATACCGTTTTTTATTTTTTTTATTATTATTATTATTCTTTTGTACATGAAAGTTGTAGTGTCTGAGCTTACGTTGGCGTCTCAAGGTGTAGATTGTATTGCCGACCTTATTTTAAAAAATTATTATTATTCTTTTTATAAATTTTTTATTCTCATAGCTTACGTTTTTGATCTCAAAATATGGATTCTATTGCCACACGTTTTTTTTTTTAAATTTATTTATTTTATTTTTTATTTTAACTGTAAAGCTGTATTCTTTTAATAACGTTTTGCTTCTCAATCCCTCTTTAATGAGTCTAAATTTTAATTAGTTGCGTGTTTGTGATATAGGTCAAGTGGGAATTTTACCCTCACTGTTTTAGTTTATGAAATCTAGTTCCGTAGTAAATTTGTCTGTGGCAAATTGCTCTTGACTTGGGCACAGTCGAGTGGTTTCCAGTGACCTGTGACCTCCATCGTTAATCTAGTTATTATCGTCATTTACACACAAATGCTCCTTCCTATATTGCCTTAAATAACTTTGAACCCAAAATGACTTCAAATAGATTAGGATATCAGACATACCCAAACATGCCAAAAACTATTTTAGTGGAAGGTATGATTTGTAGATCGCTGGCGTATATGTCCAACCGATGTATAATAACGTAGAACGATAAGGTAATTCCACGAGGTCACTAACGCAAAATGATATTAAGGGATTGGCAGATCTAGTGGGAATAGGTATCGAAACAACTCAAACTAATTCGATAACGTTTACACAGACAAACGGGGGCACGTCTGATTCACTCTCAATAGACTTCTCAGTACTTTGATGAATCCGCAAAGGATTGCTCTTTGTTTTTTGCTTTAGGTTTGACAGTATGTATAGCTTAATGAAGGTGTACCAGCTCATGAGGCGATGAAATCCGTTCCGACGCTCTCCCCCTCCCGCTACTTAAAAAATGAGGCGTTTCACTTATATAACGGCAAGTCAGCTCAACAGAAAATCATCTGCCGCGTCAATATCAACAAATTATAAAGGCTCCAAAAATATGAAAAATATCAAAATATATCTACATTTATCCGTCCGTACGGCAAAGAAAGAACAAACAACTGAAACTATGTTAAATAGGCAAAAACTATATATAAAACAAATGTTAAATTAAAAAATTAAAATAACAAATAACCCAAATCAATCAGCAACCACCCATCATTTGATGTCTTTGACAGGTGCGTGCAATAAAAGAAGGTTCGCTTTCATGACAAATGTAAATTACTGTGATTTTTTGTATCCTTAAAATGTTTTCCTCACAATGAAATATCCGTACAAAACCTCTTGCCATGGCATTAACAAATGACAGAGAAGCCAAATTAGTAGTCAGATAGCCTTTTCTCGAGGGTTAATGTGTTCCAAACGACAAAAGTACAACACAGAATTTCGGAAAATGGCGTTCCACCTCAGATAAAGAGATATTCTTGTCCCCAGATAAGCCATATGTTATGGATAGAAGAGAGAATAAATAAATAACGTTAGCTCACGGAAATCCAAAGATAAGAGAGAAGTGTTTATCGCTGAAGCTACTCTTTATGGTGTAATCGCTTCTCAAAGCTTCAGCCTCTCAAGTGTTCGGACTGCTTTGTCAACCTAACCAAGAAACCCCAAGGAGTGACAAAGCCAGACGTTCGAGAACAATATTACTAGAGTACAGTGGAGATTTCTTAAATACTTATAGCATCATCGATTAATGCTTATTTTTAACAGAAATTAGGACGAAGTGTAGATAAAACTAGATTCGTAAATTAAAACCAAATCGGATTTAGGAATCCTTCCGTCTATTATTCAGTGTCTATTTTTATACGGACGATCATTTTAAAACTTATATATACTGATAACAATATTCTTAGACTTTGCTTACAAACAGCAAAGTACAGGATAAAGACATAAATCTTCTTAAACACAATGTCTATGTACTGACAATGTCGCGTACGCTCTCAGAAAAAAATGTTCTTTGAAGGTACTTTAGAAAAATAACGATGGTTCTGTATGGAACCATTATGGTAAAAACGTTCTATGATATTGGAAAATACTAACTTCTATAGAGAACTATAAAAGGTTCCACTAGAGCCGTAATCTGAAGAATCTATAATGGTTCTATTATAGTACTTTTTACAGATTGTATGGAAAGAGACTTGTAGTGTATTGTGTTAAAATGGCGTTATTAAAAGAGAAGACAAAAAAGAATATACTAGTATATATAGTTGAAGAATTAGTGTAAAGAGACCAATCGACCGCTCGCAAATTTGTATATGATTATTTTTTATTATTTTTAAGAACTTTCTATAGATGGGCTCCTTTGACATAATCGGTCGACTACATTTGAAACAAATTATATTTGTTTTTGTTCCTTTCTTTCATTATGTTTTTAACTAATTAATGAGCTTTGTTACTCCTCCTAATCAATCAATGTCAAATCTCAAGCTGCAGTCATATCTAATTTTTGTAACCTGATAGTAAGTTTAATCGGTTGTCATGAGGTTAACCCCATCGTCGTAAAATGGATGTTAATGAAATATGTTTTTTAAACACACCTGTCAAAGAATAGCAGATACTCTTTAATCATTTCGACAAGACATTATTTAGCCACATTTTGACATCAGTGATAGTCTAAACCGAGATATCTTAATCAAACCAACAAATAATGGATCACCCCTTCACAAAGTGTCACCTCTGATTTATATCCGATATTCATAGATGGTCCCTAATATCCGATGGGAAATTAAGAGTGTCAGAAAGAGGGTGTGTGAGTATTAAGTGTAACACAGCATTTGGCCTTAATGTTATCAAAGTCATTTCAAAATATTAAATAAAGTAGTAATTTTTAGTTAAAATATTGAATTTGTGCTCGCACCAAAATTAGATAACAAGAATTGGATTTATCGTTAATTTATTGTTAAAAAAATAATAATTGCAAATGAGGAATCCTGGGAAAAACTGTTTAATTCAAAACCCAACAATTTTCACATTTCCAGTTGAACTAGATTAGTTTTCAGTTTGTCTATGCATTAAACGTAAAAACAGTACATGGAATGCAACAAGTCAGCTTATAATTTAGGGAATAACCATGCTGTATTTGGTGGTTTGCCGCCGTTAATGCTAGGTTTTACTGTCGCAAATTGAGTTTTACCGGCGACGCGTCAGCGGAGCGCCCATGCTGTTTGCTGGGCGTTCGATCTCTGTCATCAAGTTTTGCCGAGGAATTCTAGCTGCACGGGGCTGCGTGATAACATTAACTATACTCTTTAATTCGATGTCAAAT
>JAQQZZ010030932.1:0-10747 GCA_030265115.1 Mopalia vespertina | reverse complement strand
AAAACAGCAAGTGGTTGGAGGTAGCTTCCTGTTGCCCTGGTGCTTTCTGAGCTAAAGAGGAACAGGAAGCCGATATGTTAGTATTGTTCTGGGAGTGTCCTGTATTTGTCCTGTGATGTTTTTGTTTGTTGCCAGTGGTTTCCTTCACCCATTGGTCCAGCATGCCGCCATGTGAGTGAAATAGTAATAAGTAAGGCATTAAACCCCAATCAAAAGCATTTTGAATTGGGTGCACACGACATGTGTTCAATGGGTGCACAATTTTTATGGACAATATATGGTTAGTATCAAGGAAACATGTGCAAATGAGCCCATCTACAGGTAATTGATTAACTACATATAACAAAATGAACAAGTAAATTTTTGTTGGTATAATCTTTTGGGTGCACTGCGTGCATCTATATTTTAGTTTGGATGCACTAGGTAAAATCAGAGTACACCTATGCACCCATAAATTCGAACCCTGACTAAATCATGTAAAATTTCTTTAGGAAACCGTAAGGACTGAAAGTTTGATATAATAATAAATATTCAATCCTCCCCTAGTCAAAATTTACCATTGCTGAGTTGGCTATCTGAAGAAGAGTTCATTATAGAGCATTCTCTAAAGTTGCGAATGCAAATCCATGTTGAATTTCGCGATGTACCAATCCTTCATGTATCTCCCGTATAGATTCGTCAATATCTGCCACAGACAGTTCCAAATGGAATTTCTCTTGCATCACAGCTCAATGATTTGTATGAAAAGTCCTAAGTCTATATTATACAGTGAATAAAACAAATTCTAAGCATCGGAAAAATACATGATTTTTCTTAGCAGATAGTTAACAGTATTACCTTTGTAATTCAGTCACTTCAAATCTGATTTAAATCCTAATTGGGTATACATGTACCTTGAACAAATCTTATTGACTGCTAACGTTTATACCTGATGTAAATAACCTAAATATAATAAGCTTAAATACCACGGTCTGCTAACTTTCACACCTGCTTGACTTTAATACAGCTTACTTATGTAAAGTTAACCTGCATAATGTGATTGTGTCAGATTTGCTTAATCTCGTTCAAGGTACATATATGACCTCTACAATCATGACAATCAGCAAAAAACAAGGTGAAGCCTTAATAGCACACTTATTTCATCAAATTGCATTTTTGTCTGGTTTTTTTCTGACCTGTAATACAATCCAAATAATAAGATCTAATTGATATTGGCCTTATTTAACTATGATTAGATTTCACTCCTTTTATTTCATAATTGGTTGTGGCTTAGTGTGTCCGCCTACTAATCCTACTTCTATGTACTGTTCATGGCTTGGAGTGTGTCTATCGACTATCAGTATCAGGTATATATGAATGAGTCACATGATGTGGTTACAGCAATCGCATCTTGGTTTTACGAGGTTTCTCTCAAATCTCCACCATATTGTAACAAGGAATACTTAAAATAGACAATCTGTGTCATGTAAGTGAAATACCATTGAGTAAGATGTTATATCCCAATCACACAAACAAACAAAGTCTAAAAGCATTAGCTGATATCATTGATTTTGATCGTATCACCAAAATGAGTTAGCCGTATTTACCTAGGACTAGATT
This sequence comes from Mopalia vespertina, assembly GCA_030265115.1. Taxonomy (NCBI): domain Eukaryota; kingdom Metazoa; phylum Mollusca; class Polyplacophora; order Chitonida; family Mopaliidae; genus Mopalia; species Mopalia vespertina. The sequence continues at coordinate 9,148 of JAQQZZ010030932.1, read as the reverse complement.
TCCCACCTTCTATTTCAAAGGTCAGCCGCGATCTCCTAGAATTATGTAATCAAGGGTGATAAATGAGTTTCGTATTGATTTGCATAGAGTAGTAAAACATGTTGATATACATGTATGTGTGCAAGGTCTTTGCTACATGTACTAAGGATTTAACATCAGCCTGTCCCAAATCCTTGTTCTGTGTAATTTTCCTCATGCATGTTCTCATTTTTGTTTTTTTTGCCCATGGTAAAATTAAGAATTTCTACCTGTCCTTTCGACCAATATTAAAAAACTTCCTGTCTGAAACGCGTGTGGTCTCTATTTAAGACAAATAGACTATAGATACAGGCATGATAACATGTGTTATAGACCCATAGTTCAACTGTGTTTAACAAACACAAATTTTGTGTTTATTTTGTTTTGTTTTGTCAGGATGCTATATGTTAAGATTAGGTACATGATGCAGCATAATGTGAATGTAATACAAATCTAAAGCCACCATATGGACTTGTCACGTGTATGGCATGTCACCAATAACCATTTAAAGAATGCTGAATAACTGCCCAAATTGACAAAGAAAAAACGTAAATCCACATGTACATGTATGTACACGATCGAACAAGACTGGTGATTTGGTTCAGTTCACTGAATATTGCACTGAGTACAATGGTTTTGTACATGTAGCTTACAGATTGGAAGCAATCTTCAGTGTTCACTGAAGCATTTCTTTCAAGAGTTCCATAGTGTTTTGCAAACTATAAAATAGCAGACAACAATATATTAAGTTTTGAGTACTACTACATGTAACTATAGTGAGATATACATGTATGCATGAATAACGATGACTTGACCAAACACGCTCAGATTTAATTTGGTAACAATAGTCTTTAATCTCCTGACAAGGCAAAAACTTCAAGACAATGCATACATGTAGTTTGTGCTGTTTTATATTCCTAAAAAATAATCACACTGGCACAGGGATGTCAATTAATAAAAACCGATGAATCATGCCATGTTATAGATAAACTCCCAGTGCCCTTTTATACATGGACATGTATTTGGCCCTTATTATTCAGCTTGAAAGCCTACAGTAACAACTGTATATATATCTAAATATGTTTTGATGCATGGTTGGTAAGTCTCAGGTTGTTATGACAACAGAGTTATATCCCTTTGTAAAGAAACAGTGGAAGTTTGTGGTAAGGTTTGGCAACTTTGTGTATATTTTGACATTGTTGGCTATTGGTTTAAAGAAAACTGTCTTTACATTTGATACTTTTGCAATATATTATTTCAATTTCCAACACATTATAAATCAAAACTATTAATTTCTTAGTAACTTTTATTTCTTTATCTCTCATATTGAAGCGAAGCTCTGGTTGCTCTGATTCTTGTAGCTACATGTAAACGACAACAGTAATAAAGCTGATCTGTTTGTAATGTCTTTGTATTGGAAACAGTACTGTGCTCGTCATGTCTCGTCTCTGTATGGTGGCAGTGACGTTGAGGGTGGTTGCCTTCAACCATTGGGCTTGCATGCCGTCATAGAAAAACTTCCATAGAAATTTTATTATAGAAAAAGAAAAAATAGTAGTTATGGACAAAACTGTTGAGTATAAATATACATGATTTCTGTGTTATTCTTAGCTTGGCTAAAGGCCAAGGCATCGAGATGAATCCAATATAAATCATAAAATCAATATTGTCAATGTCCTCCGCATGAAAGGAAACTTGCTATCTGATACCACTTTAAAATGCACTTAGCTTACTCAATTACACCATGTCACCTGGTTTAATGTGATGGTTAGCATGTCCTGCTCACAATAGTATGGAAAACTCAAGTTGACACAGGACTTTTTGTAATGCAAACATGCAGCTATTTTATTATTATTGGCCCATCAAACTAGAATCAAAGGTCAATTTTGTTTTCAAAAGCCTCATATTTAATTCTGACCTCGCTTAATTCCAAATTAAGTTGTCATTACTTACAGACAATTCCTCCAGGGGGCCTGCATGGCAGAGTGGTCTAGAGTGTACGCTCTAGTGAGTGTACATGTACCCTTCTGGTCCATATACCCCCCTCATTTCTGAGCTCGCGGGTTCAATTCCCGCGGACTGTATGTGGGTTGGTATGCCAGCAACCATCGGAAGGTCGTGGGGTTTTTGGGTTAATATACTGCCCAGTTTTCCTCCCACAATAATGCTGGCCAATGATCTGTAATCGGGATTTTTCAAACCCAGCAAAACGCTTTATATTTTATGGCTGTGTCAGTGGGATGGTAGTAAGAGCCAGTGAGAGAAACCTATCACTATTGAATCGCATTTCTATGCTTAAGAAAAACAACTGGCCAGATTTAGAGCTTGATTTCAATATGACCGAGCAGAGGATTGGTAGGGAGCTGCCTGTTGCCCTGGTTCTCACGGAGCTAAAGGGCCTATGCCGATCTGTTTGTGATGTTGTTTGTAATGTTGTTTGTACCCTGTCATTGTCATTTTTTTGTCTTAGTTTGTTGCCAGTTTTGTCGAGGGTGGTTTCCTTCACCCATTGGGCTGACATGATGTCATGTGAGTGAAATAACCGAAAGTACGACGTTAAACCCATATTAAAGAAACAAACAAATTTACTGATCAAAATATTTCCCCTTATATAAAACTCTTCTTAGTATGGCTGTCCACTGTCTGAGTAAACAACCATCATTAAGCATGGAGTTCAACCAATCAATCACACAGCTACCAATCATATGTGACCAGGAGCTGATACAAATACACTCTCATATCAGTCCTATCATATCTGTGTTAATCATTTTTACCATGGCAGCCACATGTTACCTGTGTATGTCTTGGATTTATTTATAAAAATAATTTTCATATACATGCACATGTACATGTACTTGTGTAAAAGGTGTAAGGAAAACTGAAGTTATTTGATTGTATCAGCTGGTGATTGGGCCTTATACACGCAGACCTGCTTACTCTTGTATTTTAGAGTATGTGATACACATAATAGACCAAAGTCACAACTCCGAGAAACGACAAGATTATACACATAATATATGCTTATTACACTAATATACCGAAAATGTGAAATACAACACAAATAGCACAATTTAAGGCAAAAAAAGGTAACAGAAAATAGGTCAGCAAATACTCGGAAAGAAATTTATACAATCAGAAAATAGCCATACACATAATGGTCAGAAAATACTCCTGAAAAAGTAACATGTTCACATATATTTCATTGAGGGTAGGCATTTCTGTACATATCACAATCAATCAATCATTCAATGAATCAATCTGGCGCAGGGGGCAACATGAAGCTGATCTGTTTGTGATGTATTTGCGTACATGTGTACTTGTACATGTAGGTCCTGTAATTTGTTCTGTCTTGTCTTTGTTTGTTGTCAGTAGCATTGAGGGAGGTGACCCTTTTAGCTGACATGCCGTCATAAGTGAAATAACCTTAAGTATGACATAAAACCGCCTATCAAACCAACAAACTCATCTTTTCTCTGTGTGTTTGTGTATTATTTCTGTAAATAACACAATTACACATAGCTTTAATATACATGTATACATATGTATTTATCTGTTAAGCTTCATGTAAATGTGTCTAGCCGCAGTATCCTGTTATCGGACTCCATGCCACTTGACATGGACTCTTTATATATTCATGACTCAGCATTGTATTACTGACTAATGAGTAATATCTACTAATAAAATTAATGTAAAATTGTCTTTTTTCTTCTATCTTTTAACTTTATCAACAGTAGAAACTTACATGTATAAATTTACATGTGCAGGATTTGTCAAAGAACACATGTGTTTTCTATAATATCAGCTTCAATTATTTTCCTGATTCTTTACATTTTTATTTCATTGGTTCAGTAAGTATGTTAGAGCATCTTCAAAATTATTATGCTGGGTGGTTGCAAGGTATATTTTTGTTGCCCTGTTGCTAATGGCAACACAGAGCCAAAGTGTAAGCTAGAGACCTGTCCACCTGCCATTTGAGACAGGCATATTTAAAAAACCTGGTTTAAATGACCGGTAGAAATTCTAGAGTTTAACATGGGCAAGATAGGACGGGCTATATTTGTCAAAAAACAGATTTATGACTTCCAATCCTAGCTAAGACAATGCACAGAGCCGATCTCATTTTATGTCTTTGATTCTAATTGCATGTTATTACTATCCTGTCTTTGTTGCCAGTGTCGTTGAGAGAGATTTCCTTCACCCGTTTGAGTGAAATAATCAATCAAACAACCAATACATTTTCAGGCCTTTCTGTCACAACTTGTAAAGCTGGTTAAGTATTTAGATTAAGAGCATCTTCAAACTTTGTATAAGCTTGCCAAGATGATTAATGTACTGTAGGGAGGAGGCGGGGGGACACTCATGGGTACACCGTCCATTCCATTATTCTATTTATTTTGTACCTAAAATGTCTACTCATCTCTCACGAAAGACCTATTTTAGCATACAAATTGAAAAGCAAAAAAAATCTAAAGTTCCTACTGGTTAAGGCAAAACTTTTCTCTGTATCAGACAACTTGTAGAGCTATCATTCTCTGTAGTGGTTATACTCATTGGTTTATTTCTATATCTCTGAAATGTCAGTTTGTTGGTTAATTTATTCCTAACCCATACCGAATATCTTGTTTGTTACACATATTATCAGTATTTTATATACCATGATGATGTAAATGGTCATTACCCTCTATCTACATGTAGGTTGACCGTTACCCATAAAAACTCGAGCATACGATCTATTTAGAAACATTGTCTCTGGGAGTTTATGTAGAACAAGCAAGATTCATGGATTTTAATTGATCGACATCCCTGTGCCAGTGGGATTACAACTAATAATACATATATTAATGTTCATCTTATCCACTGTATATTGGAGGGACTGATGCAGGTCAATTTTCAACCCGTGCCCAAATACTTCACCCCGCTCAAAATGTCTTTTTTTAAATGTTAAATATATCTTACGTTATACGATTTCCATAAAATGATGCATATTTAGCTGTAGTTGCTTAACATGTAAGAAAACGATAAGCAAATGTGAAGAAAAAAAACCTGTTCTTTCTATCCATTCACAATGCTCATCACTTTAATCACACTTACAAGGCCTAGGCAGCCCCTGGAACCTGGCCTTTTGTTTGCTTGGATAGTACATGAAGGGTGTCCAAACTTTTGACCTGGGTCAGGCCCTGTACTGTGTAGGTTAGATGTTCCCCATAGCGATTACATTTATACATGTTCACACTATGGTTTCTTTCTTCTTTCCAAACATTGTGATAAAACCGTGTTCAAACACTTCTGTATAAACTTCTGTGTTTGTGGACTGTGAACTTTATTTAACATTGAGAACAATTTTTGTGAGAATTTTGTATGAAAAATGATGTGATAGGGGTGTCCTTCTCCCAAAGGCTAGCCAGTTATCATAGGAGTGAAATAAAATTTAGTTTTGTGAAAACAACAAGTGAATAAACAAAACTTATATCTTCATGTGATTTATCTGTTTTAGATCATGATACTCCTGGACGAACAGACCGAGAGTTATATCATCTTTTTCCTGGGAGTTCTGGCTTTAGTTTTATATGGCGTGGCCATATTTCTTCACCTTTTGGCCTTAATAGGAGGGTAAGGACAAATTTGTTTCTGTGTATAATATGCATTGGCCTTTGTTACGAACACATCACCTGCACAATTTCAATGCTTTTCTAAGATCTTAGGGAGTGTCTCCCCCATGCAAATGGGATTCATTTATCCATGAATTTCAACAAGGGGGTACCAAGTCAAGTGTGGTATCCTTTACTCATTGGGCTGGCACACGGTCATATGAGTGAAATAAGAACTTCGATGAACTCAAATCAAACAGAATGATAGTTTTATTGTGTTGTGTTTACATGTGTTTAACATGTACAAGTATGCTAATTAGATTCTGTTTTACTTTTCACCTCAGCCACTTCTACCTCTACCAAAAACCAGACCCCAAAATCCTTCTGGAAGACCTACCGGGTGTATCTATTGTCAAACCATTGATGGGAGTAGATCCTTTACTAGAGGAGAATCTAGAAAGTCATTTTACTTTAGGGTATCCAAAGGTAACTTTCTTCAAATTCTTGAATGTGTGAATTTACTGTATGCGGGTGTTTTCCAAAGTAAAGGACAACACAGAGGTACATCTTATCTGATAAGCTTATCAAACTTAAGTCCCAGCAAAATTATTGCTGGCTTGATAAATCTCAATTGTTTGCAGATATCATATGGCTGCATTTCTCTAAAAAAAATTGCTGGGCAAGAAAGTTACTACATGTGTATTGTTAAATACACATCTGACAGCTCTAGCAGGCTGGTATAAGATACATATAGCTGCTCTGAAGCTTCTTTTCCTGTTTCACGGGTGGTTGGGTGGGAGCTTCTTGTTGTTCCGGTGCTGAAGGAGCTAAGGGGCAACAAGAAGCTGGTGTGTTTTGTGATGTATTTGTACTGACTTATGATTGTCCTAGTTTGTGCCAGTGGCATCGAGGGTGGTTTCCTTCACCTCACCCATGCTGTTATATGAATGAAATATCCTAAAGTAGGACCTTAAACAATCAAATTAACAAATCTTGTCCCATTATAAACCCTCATAATTCATTCAGATAATACATAGAGACATACTGTATAATAAATAATTAATATGAATTGATTTTCATTCAACAGTATGAGCTGCTCATATGTGTTCAAGATGATCAGGACCCAGCCATAAATCTCTACCATAAAATGGTGGAGAAATTCCCAAAGGTGGACACAAGATTATTCTTAGGTTTGTATTTATTCTGAATTGAGAACTTTCTGCATGGGAGATGGGTTGGACCTCGCTGTGCCCTGAGGTTCAAACTGCTAAAGGTCAGCACATAGAATCTCTGGCTATTATAGGATAGTGTTTTCAGAGTATTGTCAGCACATTTATACATAGCACTGGAGGAATTTCAAACACTTCACACTTTAAGGTTGTGTTAGTGTGACTATTTGTGCTGAAGTACACTGTCATCATATACATCCATTGTCATGTCTTTGTATTTCATCCTGTATTGTGTCCTCTCTTGTCCTTGTTTGTCACCAATGGTTAAGAGTGATTTTCTTCACCCATTGGGCTGGCATGCCTTATTCTAAATTAGCCTAATATGAGGTTGTGAGCTTCCTGTTACCCTGGGGCCGGTTTCTCGAAGCACTATTAAATTTAATCCTCTATTAGATGACGTCATGTGATGTTGTAGGTCTCTCTAACCTGGTAATAGTGATTTAATCTGGTGTTAAGTACTCTTTCTAGCAACTGGCCCCTGATGTTCTCAGAGCTAACACTAAACAGGCATCGCAAAATCAGTCTTATTAGGATAAAAATACAACAATTATGTTGCATTATTTGTCTCTTCCCATTTCTACAAGAGTAAAAACACCTATCTGAAATGTTATTCATTTGCAAATTTATTAGAGACAAGGTGTGTTAAAAAATTTCACTTTTAATTTTATATCTTACGTAATTCAATCTCCAACAAATACTACAATAGCAATATGTTGTCAAGGCATTTTGACTTTGAAGTCAAAACTTGTTTTATGGAAACCACTTTGGCAACTTAACAAAGAGAAGAGTAATTCAGTGAATCCAAATAGATATTGAATATTATTTTAAACCAACATAATGACTGTTATAGTTTGTGTTATAATTCTGCAGACACACAATTATACTTTGGCTTACTTATATTTGCAGGAGGTAAAGACGGTATTATTAACCCAATGGTGCACAACATGGCCCTCGGGTATGACAATGCAAAATATGATTTTGTATGGATAAGTTCAAGCAGAATAAGAGGTATGTTATTTCATTTTGGTGGGTCTCTATTTCTAGAAGAAAAAAAGCTGTTATCGTATTCTAGTTTTTGACCTTCTCAAGTAAGCCAGAGTGAAAAGTGGACAAGCCATCCTCATATAAGTAAAATACCATTCAGTACGACATTTAAACCTGATCAAGCGAATAAATCTTTGGTGACTTTTTACACCAACCAGACATTGAAAGCGACATTGAACGAGTGTTTCTTAATTTGGTTTTTGCTTGAAATTCAATTACTATTTGTGATTATATTCAAATAAAATCTGTACATGTGTATTTTATTCTCCTGGTCTCTATTTCACAGCCAACACAGACATGATTAATGACATGGCTATACGGCTAATGAAACCCAATGTGGGATTGGTTCATCAAGTGCCTTTTACATCCGATCAAAAGGGATTTGCTGCCTTAGTAGAAAAAGTAAGGAATGTTTTTGTTGTTTTTGGATAGGAAAACTGAAAAAATTGGTCACCCAGTTACTTAAAATGTGAAGTGAAATGACCATTTTGGACACCATACTTTTGATTTCTCGCGAAGCCCCTGATATTGCATGGTGCACCCTATACCTTATTTCATTCTACTTACAGCACCAATGTTCAAATGGAAAATGTAGATGTACTTTAGTCAACAATTTTATATGGCATTTAATTGCATTTTTTTTTTCTGCATTAATTTGTTTTTACAATGATATAAAAAAAAATGCTGAAGAAATGCTTGATACAATTTTTTGTAAAATGAAATTTGTGTTAGCTGTATAAACTACAATGTTTATTGACGATTTTAGTTTCCTTTCTGGCATTTTAATATAGTCACTCTACTCTTTATGTTTCAGATTTATTTTGGAGGTTCGGTTGGAAAATATTACATGGCATTTAATTTTTTGGGAGTACCTTGTTTCACGGGGATGTCTTATTTGTTTAAAAAGTCACTATTAGAAGAATTAAACGGCCTCAGTTGGTACGGTCGATATTTAGCAGAGGATTTTTTCCTGGGAAAAGCTATACATGAAAAGTAAGTCCTATATATATGTTGTTAGTGCTGTAAACTTTTCCGGCATAACCTAACACTTGCATTTAACCCTGGTTTGCTGATTTTTTAAATACATAAATGTGCCCTGCTGAAAAATAAAGCAAAATTGCTTTAAAACACAAAATTCATTGATTATCAGATGACAAAATTTGTCAAAATCAGTAGCAAAATTCAAATTTAAACGAAGACTGCAAACAATTTGGGAAACCTATAAATAGGTCTTCCTAAATTAAGTTTGCATAACCATGGGGAAACCCC
>JAQQZZ010030921.1:0-10748 GCA_030265115.1 Mopalia vespertina | reverse complement strand
AAGTCCAGCTGTGTCGGAATCGATCATAGTACACTTTGATGTGGGTCAGTTGTGCCTCCTTATTATAGCTCCATGGTTTCGTTGAGCTCGACGTCATATCTCTATTGACTGTATAATACAAGTCTACTAGACGATACGTATTCGCATCTAATTTCACGTATGCTTAACCTTTATATGCAGCTTGATATACTGACAGTACAGCTGTATCAAAATCTGTTTTATGGATTGTCCTTTTTTTATCCAAACTATATACCAAAAGTAAACCTGTTAAAATAGAAAAAACATAAAAAATGTCAGTCAATGGGCCTAAAAGTTTGATTTTAGAGCTCCTTTACCAGCAGCACTCATCTCTTATGGCTTGCATATAATCTAAAACTTTCTATAGCAACCAGCTATTGAAGGTCTCCCACCATCTTTGTTACATTATTCCCATATAATACTATGCCGCCAGTGTCAAACCCATGTTGTAACACAAAATATGTGGGATGAGCGCGTGATGTAAACCAGCCAATCAAAATTTGTGCCAGAACTAATTTTTTAAGCAGAGCAGATCGAGTGTAATATGATGGTGACGACTCCTCGTTTGAATAATTGTATGTTGTCGGGATTTTGATTTGCAATATTTTAATTTTTTCAAAATTATTATGGTTATTTACTGCTTTACATAGGCCTACTGTTGAATTATTGTCATTGCATATTAAAATGTTAAATTGAAGTACATTTATGACTGGACTATATGCCTTTTGCGCATTAAGTTACTCAGGTTAGCCAATCAGTCCTTTTATTTCACTATGCAGTAAATTGTAATACAAATGTCATGATTTTTTTTTTCTTTCTAGTTTCCCAACAGAAAATCGTAAAATATATTATATGGAAAAAAGAAAAGAAATTCCGAACCCTCAAGACAGAAAAATCATCCCAACCTTGCTTTCGGCTCCGTAGGGATGATTTTTCCATCTGTCGAGTTGGAACTTTCATACCAGAATCAAGTTGTGTGGGATAAAGGCGAGGTTGGGACGATTTTTCTTTCTCGAGAGTGGGAATTTTCATCCCAGAATCAAGCTGTGTGGGACCCTCTCATTCCCATGCCCTTTTGTTGGTTCACAACCATCTGGTACTATGTAAATCCTATTGTCAGAATCTGTGTCACCAACAAGGGAACATACTGCAACTTCAACTGAAATGGTTACCACGGCTGATCTCTTGGTTTTCCACTGTATTTAAGGAAGGCAATATGTGAAGTGGATAGTCTGTGAAAAACCTTTGTGTGCGAGTCTGTATAACGTTAAACCTCGATGAAACAAATAAACTTATAGAAATCAAAGCAGTAGCATTCAGTTGCAAATATCTTCATGACAATTGTGGTAAATATTAGATAAATATTACGAGTATTTGTACCCCGGATATCATTTTTAGTCAGTTGATCTGTTTTATCTGATCGCAGCGCAGCCAAAATTGGCTCTTGGCATTTTCCCAGCGAAGCTGAAACATTATGTCTTAGCTTAGGATATGACCCTTCACTCTACTACCAACAAATTTCAAAATCCTTAGAATTGTCGGGGAGTGACAATATCTGTTTGTGACAGACTGTCACTAAGGTACTTGTAACTCTGAATCTTGTTGACAGTTATCTCCCTTGGACATTCAATTGTTGTGATATTTGAATGACAGTGTGCTAGACCAACCCATGTCAGAGGCTGAAACTTGATACTCTGCTAACCAGGGGTTAAGCAGAAATAAAACGTATGGTGTCCAAATGGCCATTTTGCTTCACTTTTTAAGTAACTGGGTGTCCCAATTTTTTCCGTTTCCCTATCTCCTGCATGTAAAAGTTTCTTTGAACAGGGTGTCCAAAGGAGGCTTTTGTTCAATTCAGGGTGTCCAAAGGATTTGTGGACCTCCCTCTGCTAACTCTTGTCAAAAACAGTATTTATCTGAACTCCCAATCTGACGTCAAATCACATCTTGTCAAATTTATCTACAAAGCAAAGCCATGTCGTCCTTTTTGCAATTCTTCCGAAGAAGAGTGCCGAATTTGCTTCACAAATTAACACAGGTCAATTTCAACCAGACATGCTAGGAGGCTGGTGACTACTGAAGGCTTTATCAGGATAAGGGCAGTTCAGTGTTCAGTACTGAGGGCAGTGTGTTCAGTGCTGAGGGCAGTGTGTTCAGTATTGAGGGCAGTGTGTTCAGTATTGAGGGCAGCGTGTTCAGTATTGAGAGCAGTATGTTCAGCATTGACAGCAGTGTGTTCAGTGCTGAAGGCAGTGTGTTCAGTGCTGAAGGCAGTGTGTTCAGTGCTGAGCCTGAGGCAAGTGTGTTCAGTGCTGAGGGCAGTGTGGTCAGTGCTGAGGGCAGTGTGTTCAGTATTGAGGGCAGCGTGTTCAGTTTTGAGGGCAGTATGTTCAGCATTGAGAGCAGTGTGTTCAGTGCTGAGGGCAGTGTGTTCAGTATTGAGGACAGTGTGATCAGTACTGAGGGCAGTGTGTGCAGTACTGAGGACAGTGTGATCAGTGCTGAGGGCAGTGTGTTCTGTAAACAATTCAGTACTGAGGGCAGTGTGTTCAGTACTGAGGGCAGTATGGGCAGTGTGTTCAGTATTGTTGGCAGTGTGTTCAGTGCTGAGGGCAGTGTGTTCAGTATTGAAGGCAGTATGTTCAGGGCTGATGGCAGTGTGTTCAGTGCTTAGGGCAGTTCAGTACTGAGGGCAGTGTTTTTAGAGCTGGGGACAGTGTGTCCAGTGCTGAGGACAGTGTGTTCAGTGTTGAGGACAGTGTGTTCAGTGCTGAGGACAGTGTGTTCAGTGCTGAGGACAGTGTGTTCAGTGCTGAGGACAGTGTGTTCAGTGCTGAGGACAGTGCGTTTGAAGCTCAGTCATATCGTGTATCTGTACTTTACACTGTAGGAACATTATTTTTTCATCAAAGCAAAACACTCTACAGTTTGTGGTTGTGTTAGTGTGGCTAGTTACTACTGTGTTACCCTCATATGATAGAAATACCTTGTAGCACGTAAATATGAGTATTAAGCACCACTCAATCCATTTCCATTGCACTCTCTCAGTTAATCGATGACACAAATTGTTGTGTGTTCTTTTTTAAAGGTAACTTTTATGATTTTAAAATTATGGAGTAAAATCAAACAGAAAACATGTTTTGAGCCTCTGCCTCATTGCACCATTAAAAATACAAAAATAATATTTGGCCTAGTTAGGTAAGCATGTTTCAAGCATTTTCAGATTGTCTTTCATACTCCAATGAAGAAAGAAACCTAAACAGTGCACCTCATACATTTTATGGTTCTTTTGAAATACAGCCTGCTGCTGCAGCTTAATGGTCAACGAGTGCACTTACTAATCATACTTCAATGTACTGTTCACAGGATCGAATCCATCTGTCGACCATGTGGCTCCGGCAATTGTGAGGCAGTTTTAACGAGGTTTCCTCGCGGTTTTCCACCGTAATTAGGCAAGGATCCATGTTAAATGGGCATCTGTCATCATATAAGTGAAATACCTTTGAATACAACGTTAAACCCCAATCAAACAAGCAAATAAACAAAGTCTTTTGAAATACCTTGCTGTCATATACCGTAAGCTTACATGTAAGAGAAATAGCCTGAAGTGCAGTGTGTAAACACACCATCCAGTCAGTGAAACATTGCGTGAAACATCAGAGATACCAAGGAATATCTCTTAACGATAATCTGCATCCAAATCCACATGACTTTGGTCAACTCTGCACTGCTTTCAGTGTAAAACATTCAATCTAAAAGAGGTTAAATAAATTACCCTTTGCTATAAAACTTTAGAAAAATGTCTTTCTGCTAAAAATTGTGTGTTGCAATATCACAAGATTATATTCTTTTATCTCCTGGTTGTCTTAGGAGGGAGACCACTGCATGTGTAAAGATGGGATTGTCTACGAACTGGTTGGTGGTGCTGCCGATCTCGCTGACTGGGATTCCACTGGCTTACATCCTGAACCAAACCAGTGCCATGAAAAACCCGTTGTTTGTTCTGATAGCTGGTGTAGTCGTGTTATCAATAGTAACTCTGATTCCTGCTGCCATGATGATTATAAGAGGAGAGAAAACTGATCCTTTCTTCTACTGTAAGCAGGAAATGTTCTCTTTTAAAAAATCTAAATGTTTGGCTGTCTACCTGTCCTTGACAGTGTGACAGGTAGAAAAGTGTTTAGGGCTTTATGCAGGCCCATTTAATGGGGTTTGGGTACCACCAGTTTGAGCACCAAAACAATCAACCCCCCTCACAAAAATTTCTCTTAAGTGAAATATAACTTGCCTTCTTCCCAAATTTTGATTAAAATGATGCATATTTTCCTGAAATTGCTCCAAACATAACAAAAGCAATTGAAAAAACAACTGTTCATTCTATCCATTCACAAGGACCATCCAACACTTTTATCAAAGTAACGGGACATAGGTGATCCTTTTACGCAGGCCTATTTTTTGCATAGATAGTATACTATAGTTGCCTAAACTTTTGACCTAGATCATGCCCTGGTACTGTTTCATTTACTAAAATGTTTCAGTCTTTGATTATAAATCAATTCAATTTGAGCAAAAAATAAAACTTTTATAAGGCAAAATAGATGAATATATGTACTAAAACATTGGAGCTCTAGGAAACCTGATGTTAATATTGAATATCTCTGTGAAAGTTTTTTTTATAATCTCAGAAATTTTATATTTAAATCTCTCTTTGATTTCAGTTTTGAGCATCTTTACATTCAGCTCTGTGGTGGATATGGGATTGGCCTTGGAGAATGATGGTGTAATATCCAGCTTTATGACATTTTATTTAATGGAGGGTGAAGAATACTTAAAGACTGCCCATGGTACAATGATAATGTACTGGGACGGATTGGCTCATCTCATCATGTACATACTCATCATCTATGCCCAATCTAATGGGTAAGCATCAAATATAATCGTTGTTTCTTCTACCTGGGGCAAAGGTTATAAAAGTCATTGAGAATGAGTATACTCAAGAGAGTATTTTGTGGTCAACTGAGTCGACATCGGAATGTGTGCTTGAAAACGGACCTTACAAAAACACTTTTTGTGCTCAGCAATAGCAAATGTGTTTTTTTAGACATACATACCCTTATTCGATTAGTTTTTTTAAATTGGACCTTTGTTGTTGTTAAAATATTGTATCAGTGACAAACAAAATCCCTTCAAAGCAGCTGATAAAAACAACATACTTCATTTTTACCTTTTTTGGCAGAAGAGCTACACAATGCCATCCTCAAGAGGCTGCAATGTGAAGGGCATATATATCTGCCATGTAAGACATTTTGTGAATTCTAATTTCTGGGTTAGGGTTAAAACCAATAAACCCTAAAACTAACACTAAACTTGACCCTGAATCTTAACCCTAATCACCCTTAACCTCAGACTTAAATTGATGTTTTATCTAACATGACAGACTTACCTTGTGAAGTGATTTTGTAATCAACTGAATCTCAAAACATAACCACACAACTCAGGAGAAAATGATCGCAAAAGTTTGAGCACAGAATCAGAGTCGGACTCCAGTATGTTAACGTTTTAATTACCTAGGCCCCTGATAAAGATATAAAGACTACATGGGGATAATAATGCAGAACAGAGTTCCCTGTGTAGTAATCTGATCTTGAACAGAACAGCTACTCAGTTTTACCAGAATTCAAATAGAAAAGTTTTGACCCGTGCTAATTATGTGTTTGTTTTTCACAGGAAGAGTTACAAAGAGGTTGGTTTGTACTGGGTGGGTTCTATAGGACACAGTATGCTGGTCTTTATACTTGGAAATATAGCAGGTATATTTAATACTACTTAAACCATCTAGATAAGGACAGTATGTTTCTAGCAAATTCAGACTGTTTTTAATAAGCAGTGGAGGAACATTATTTTTCTAATGGCACACACTCCTTCACATTTTATGGTTGTGTTTAATATTGTGGCTATTGTTGAGGTACACCACTGTCACATAAGTCAAATACCCTTGAGCACGACGTTAAACACCAGTCAAGTTCCTTCTTCTGAATAAATCATTTTCTTATGCAGATAAATGAAAAAATGATGAACACGAGTCACATGACCACAGCAAACTGGTACTGATTTAGAGAAATGTGGTCCATGTAGTTTCGAAATTTTGTCAGACATACTTCTGTCGCAATTTTTGTTCCATAAGTTTTAAACTTGTGAAAACATTTTTGCACCTGCATGGGTGCTGTCTGAGACAACATAAAGAACTTCAGCTATAAAGTTTCAACCTTGATTCTTCTGTTAATACCATGTTTGTGATTGCATTTCATCAAGTTCCACGATACAATATGGCCGGCATTGCATTGTTTTGTTTTGTTCAGCTCTGTATGAGTTGTGTACACAATAACAGGAGAACAAATTCATTTATTCACTTGGAATTCTACTCCTTCCTGCAAAGACAATGGGTGAGAAAATAATAATAATTGAACAGGTTTATTTTAACCTTACAATACAGCTCCCTATTTTCTTGCATTGAAAAGATGCCCTCATTCTTTAAAGGAGGGTAAAACAAATCTTGCATGTATTGTTTATGTTAGACTTTGTTAGCCAAACATATGGATGATTGATATTTATTCAACTGAAATGTAGACG
Organism: Mopalia vespertina; assembly: GCA_030265115.1. Classification (NCBI taxonomy): domain Eukaryota; kingdom Metazoa; phylum Mollusca; class Polyplacophora; order Chitonida; family Mopaliidae; genus Mopalia; species Mopalia vespertina. The sequence goes on along the minus strand of JAQQZZ010030921.1, from coordinate 4,100 downwards.
GTGAGGAATAAACAGTGTCTGAAAACTTGTTTCATCAGCTCGATGGGTGCCGCTAAGTTTCACCAACACTGTACACCTGTGCTGCGGCTACTATATTTGTCATTTGGTAACACACTTACTTTAACGATAAAAATAGCAGAAATCCGTCAAGAAAAGATAATTATTTCTTTCAAATTCATTATTATTGTCCTTTTGTGAAGGAGAATTTTGTAAAAGTAACTCAAAGCGGATTAATTAAACCCAGAGTTTGTATGAAGAGCAATACGTCATGGTCAAACATTGTCAAAGGGAGACAATTAATACAGGGATTTCCGGTTATGATGTTACGACAACAGATTGACATCCCTTTGCGAAATAACGTTATCGGTTTACTGCAAAGGAGGCCCAATCCATGAGTTTTAACATGGGCAGTATAGGGAATATTGCAAATTAACCAGTAAACGTTAATAACACCATATGAATTTCCTTTTCCCATAGCTTAAAATATTATTTTTTTGCAAAAGTTACAATTTTAAAGCCATATTTTCCTGAAAACGCACAACACACAATGTTAAAGAATAGGCTGATTGCCCTACAGTGCCATAAAGTGGCAACGTCATTTTGCAAAGGGACGTCATTATGTTTTCGTAACGTCATAACTCGAAACCTTTGATTCTCTTCACACTCTTCACATTCAAAACATTTTGACATGTTTATTCATCAGTTGTCAATGTATTTAACTATACTGCATAAAGTTTGCAGGGAGATTTGTATATTGTTTTGTTGCTTTGAAACTACTCCTATTGTGATATTAATTGAACCAGGGTGAGTTCTTTCTATCTTTGTCCCATAGTTAGTTTCCTTTTAACCTAAGTACAATGTAGGAAAAGGTGATTTGACTGGAATTGGGAGCCTATTTGTTAAAAATGAGCCTTTAGTGGGAGACCTGTTAGCTACTCCGCTTGTCTCCAGTTGTTATGGCTCATATACATGTTGATGGCATATATAGCTTGTATATGTGAGAGTGGCTTTCTAGCACTCTAGCTAGCTAAGCGGCAAAATATCTTTGGGAATGGATTGCATACTGTCCCAGGTAACTGTTTTTTTGTCCTGTGCTTTTCTTGTATCTTGTTGATGTCCTGTTTCAACAAAAGGACCGACAGCACATCTGTCCGGTATCACAATGGAAATTGTTCAATCATTTTACAACCAAAAAATTTGTTATTTTTGCTTAGTACATGATATGTAAGAAACATTTTATCTGATAATTTACAATGAACCACTATTTGTGTTTATTTCAGGAAAGTTTGGCATAAAATGGTCAATCTTGCTAAATGTCCCCTACTTTATTATACCATTATGGGCTGGATATAGATTCCTTAAAAATAACAATGGCTCACAGGTGAGTTTACAAAAGAAAACAAATTATAAGTTATGATAAAAATATATTTAAATCAATCAATTAATCCACCTATGGCTCCCCACACAAGTGAAACAACAATGAGTCTATGACCCCTTGAGAGTTGTGCAACAAAACAGCGAGATTTTGTGGTCAGAAATTTATGATTTGATCGTTTTGTGTTTTATGTTTTATTGATGATTGTCTGACTGTCCTGCAGGCTTGTAAGCTTTGAGCAGTAGATGACCCTAAAGCACCGTTATTCTGTACACCCTAAGAGAAACCCCTTCATGAATTTATAATCCATCAAGCTACTATGTGTAAGATTATTTTTGAAGGGAGGTGGTTTTGAGGGAGATTCCTGTTGGTCTTAGAACTCAGGTGCAACTAGAAGCCGATCTGATGATGTGCCTTTGTAATAATCTCTTGGTCAATAGTGGATATCATTCACACTAGAGATGGAGAATGAAACCACTCTGATGCATTGAGAGTTTGTGAAATTCAACAGTTATTGCCCTTCACAGGTTGTTTTATAAATACACTGTCATTAACAGGATACAAATGTTGGACTGAATATACATAAATAGCTGCCTGAGGACCACATTAGAAATACGATGTCTTCGGATTAAAATACACAGAGTTATCTCCCTTTCAGAAATTTTATGTGAATGTAATAGCTGGGGAAATTGATCAGACTACTTTGGGCTCCACATTGACTAGAAACGCCTCCTTTACACAGTTAACTCCTTTTCCTTATATTTATTCCATATAGACTGTTTTGATTATAATTTCTAATTTAGAATACATCATGCATGAGATTGATGCAATAATAAACACTGAAAGACTGTTTCAGAAACGAACATAAAAATACTTTTTTAAAACATAAATTCATGTGTCGTGTATGCTTCATTTCAGACAGCTAATTCAGATTCCAAACCATCATCTATATGGAGACGTCCATTGGATTTACTATTTATCTTGTTTTTTGAGGTGGCCATTGTCCTGGCTTGCTTCAGAGGACTGGTAAGTAGATTGATTTCCTACGTTGTTTCCTCTCGGTTTTCCACCGTAATAGGCAAGGAACAGTGTGAAGTGGACAATCTGTCGTCATATAAGTGAAATACATTTGAGTACAACTTTAAACCCTGATAAAACAAACAAAACCAATTGTTCATCCATCCCACTATTGTTTCCGTAGCGTATCTCGAGAACCGTCAAGATTTTTAAACCAAACTTTGTATATACTTAAATCAAGTAGTGGTTAAATATTTAATTTCCATACAACATTATAATAAAATTATACTTATATTATTATGTTGGAAGTGATTTGCCTCTCTCAAAAAGTATTCACGTTCTCAGTTCTGGTTTATTGTCATAGTATATCTGCGAGGGTATGTGAGTTTGGATCACTTCTGCTCGACTTTTTCACAACTATTACATAACTTATTTGTTAAGTCAGTTCAGGGTGATTTTGTTTATAGACAGCACACATGTTAAATGTACTCAGCAGAACATTCAGTTTCTCAATCTTGCATTACTACATACAGTATGATCAGTATGAAGATGATCAGTTAAATGTGATCTGGCAGTCTTAACCTGAACAGTTTATTCAAGGACTGTCTGGCCCAGCAGTTAAATGGGTACTCTGTTGGGATTTTGAGAGGCCAGGACCCTACTTTCACAAAGACAACTTACGCTAAGGTGACCGTAATACCTAAGGTGATACTTATGAGGAAAATTAAGCATTCTTAAACATTGAGCTAAGGGGACTTGACTAAGAGGATTGCTCTTTAGTGTAGATCTAAAGGGAAACCTAAGGTCACCTTAGCTTAAGGAGGCTTTGTGCAAGTGGGTTCAGTTGTCTTGTAATGTACATGTAACATTCAGTGACACTGATACCCTGTCACAAGGTCAAGATAGCAGGACCACTATGGGAGGCAAATTACCTTACATATGAACACCACCCAAACAATTCATCGGGAAATGAGTCCGATTACACAATACAACCATTTATTGACATTTTGTGTAATGCAAGATTGATAAACTGAATATTGGGCTAGAACATTTTAAATGGTGCTGTCCATACAAATAGTTATTGATGTTTTTCTCAGGGTGTACAGAATTGTTTTGAAGTCCTGCAAATTTTGCTTGCAGAATGGTAAAAAAAATTCTGTTCGGCCTGAGAAATACGTCTACACTGATTTTTTTTATCTGTCAGGCCTCAGTGTCTGTGATGTTACTCACTTTTAATAATTAGGAAATAGGTTTTGCCTCGATACAATATATGTTTTGCCTCGAGACAATATATGTTTGATTTCCAAGCTACGTTCCCTAATGGCAGCACTGCTGTCATGACAACAGGTATTCTAGCCACATCGAAAGGGTCAGTGATCCTGTAAAAAATGGCCATCAAATCAGATATTTTATGGTCATTAAATTTCAGCGAAATGTAAAGTAGATATGTTTTGAAGTATGTCAACCACAAATCGATGCATAACATATGTTTTATTAAAGTTGGTAACAACATTTGAAGTCGAGACGGCAATGTTTTTAGCCCACAGTCAGAATTACTGACTGAATTACTGATAATTCTCATCACTCTCCGTGGTCCGTCCCATAACAATTCTTGTTATCAGTATATTTCAGGAACTACTTCTCTAATAACTTTCATATTTTATTCATGGCTTCCCCACATGTTCTAGTTTTGCAGGTATCATTTTGG
>JAQQZZ010030910.1:0-10749 GCA_030265115.1 Mopalia vespertina | reverse complement strand
GAGGAGCCCTCTGGCTAAGGGCAGTTTGTTTGGAGAGGAGCAATGCTGTCTTTACTCATAGCACTAGAGGCAGATCAACTTTCCAAGTTCCAACATTATGGAAACGCTTCACATCTTGGTTGTGCTATTGTCAATTATTGTTGGAATACACCGCCGCCATATAAGTGAAATACACTTATTAAAGCATGGCGTAAAACACCAACCAAAGGTTCAGTAGGCGACTGCTGGACCCTCGTCTGGTGTACTGTGTGTCAATCGCAAACTCCAACACTCAACGTCGGTGATGATCCTGAATGCGGCCTTTTTCGAACGGCCAATTTGTAGCCATTTATACGGAATACGGATATATTCGCATATTTATAGATGTATATTGTATGAGGGAAAACATACCGAATTAAGCGTGTGTTTTGATAACAACGAAAATGTAGATATTAAAACCCACAAGCTACTTTCATTAATCGTCATATTGCAACTCCATTTTCTCAATTAAGCATTGGTTTAATTTAACCCGTTGTGAACATGGTACAATATCCTGGAATTGGATTTATTCAACAGTATTCCTTTATGTAACTTTCGCCCTCAGTATCAACCCTCCCTGCATGTTTTTTTTTATAGAAGATGAACTCTTTATTTGTCAATGGCTGAAGGGTTGCTTGATTTATTATGGTGAGCAGAAAAACAAGACCAAGTTCGCTTTATCAGAGGTAACGCCATAAATCTGGGATTGAAGGCAGCGAATCAAATCGCTCCATCGACAAGCTTTTTTTGTGCTAACACGATACTTTATTATGCACGCAGCTCTATTCGTGAATTATTGTCGCGAACTTGGCAATGGTTGTGTGCTGGACTAAACTCAAGCAGCTTTGAACAGCCCCTGTTAATAAAAGAACCCAATTCCAGCTGATCCAATGGACAACAGATATCGGAGGAATGCGCATACCAAGCAACTTTTGAATCGATTTGATACTATAACATTAAAAATGCTTTGAACGATCTAATACAATTCTACTATATGTCGTTGTCCAGTATTTCTATTTATAATATCGGTTGTTTTTAATACAAAATTCTGCAAGTTCAGATGTATATGAAAAGATAAAGTCCATTACATTAGAGTCCTTGTTAAATCAAACTCGTACGATATTCAATATTATTTCTAATTTAAATATCTTCCATGATAAAGATATTCTAAAGAAATTGTGCGATTGGTTTCTCGTAATACTAAGGCTCGCGGCCGACATCAGAAGCACTCGTGAATGAGTCACGCGAGGTGGCTTCGGCAACGAAGGGCGGTTTCCCCGAAGTTTCCTGTCGATGGTCAGTCGCAACAAAATCAGGCAGATTGAGAAAGGGGCAAATCGTCGTCATATGAGTGAAATAGCCTTGAATACAACGTTATATGACAAACAAACAAACACGCAATCTGCAACTTTTACATATTATTTATGTAACAAAAATGTATATATATGCTAGTGGTCTGCATTGTTGTAGTATATAGCCATGTGTACAAATTGTGTTATACAAACCGCCCTCAGTCAAATAAATATCAAGACATAGCACTGAGAATACGATGAATTAATACTAAATTAGACTACTATTAGAACACAATACACTTAGGCGAAGCCTACAGCCATCATTCAATCCATAGTAACGAATCTAACACGCCTAGCCAGATCATATAATAGGAAAAATTGGGAAAGACTATTAAAACATTAATAGACGGTTTTTGAAAGTTAGCTACAAGTTTTCTTACCGCCGTGTAAATCGTTCACCCAGAGCCGCGGGCGAAGAACTGGTACAGCGTGACCCGTGGACGACGAACTTGCACACCCTGGGCCTCGGACGAAGAACTGGTACACCCTGGGCCGCGGACGAAGAACTGGTACACCCTGAGCCGCGGGGGAAGTGGTCTACGAGCTTCAAGGCGGTCATTTACAATCAATACACCCTCCAGAAAACCATCTAAAAACCTGTATTATTTTTCTCACCTCTAGGGTATTTTTCTTTAAACAAGTAGAAACTTGTCTGTGTCCTTGTTTACGTTCAAACTTTGACCACTAATATCCCATTGTTGTCCGATTCAGCCAGTGAAGTTGCAGAATGAGGTTTGCCGAAAATAGAATTTCTGTTCTGACATGTTAACTTCTTTACACTAAGGCCATTGTGAAAATCTGCTTCAAACAAAATTGATGCCAAAAGTTTATTAATTTGTAATGTATCTGTTTTATTTGATTTAAAAAAAAAACAAAGATTGAAGTACAGGAGCCATGACGATGTCTGTTTAATATTACGTGTTATATTGCAACTCGGTATACCGACCAATTAAAACATGACGAATCCCTTGACGGTTAATACAGGGTAAAGTTAGAATTTGAACTGGTGTGTCTGGAATATATGAGACGAGACATCCGTGAAAGTTACTTTTATTGGAAACTTTTGTAATAATACGTAATTGAATCGAAAGTATTACAGAGCCGTTTAGTAATAATATTTCCACTAATAAAATCATTAGCTGTTTGTTTTGCTCTCAACAACAACGGTAAAATGGTTGTAAATATATCCTTCAATATTGCCCTCAGCACTCTCAAAATTATCATCAATCTAGTATACCGAAAAGATTAGATTCCCAACACAAACCACCCATCAATTTGTTTCCGCGAACACTTCATTTATCATGCAGAGTGTTTCATTTGCTTCAAAGATAACATATTTGGAAATAAACTTTATATAACCGACAAAACATATTTACAAATCAAATTTGATAATCTGGGTGCAATGTTATGCTGGTTGACGTGTTTCGCTTACTTTTCTTTTTCTTGTACTACCATTTTCAAGCGCCATAATAACGTCATTGACAAATCGACATGTATGTTAACAACAACCAAATTATTAAAGTCTGCCAACTATGCCCAATCCTTGATATATTGTTGTGTAGTGCGTTTATATCAAGGTATCTCTGTTAACTGTTTGCCTAAACTACACCTGCTAATACATAGTACTCCGTCAGTGGTTAATAGCACCGTATAAGAACAATTGCGATAAGAGCAATCCGGATAATGGTAATTTGCAGTAGCTTCTCTCGCACACTGGCAAGATACATGTAGCATCAATCCATGTGCAGATTCGGGATTGTAAACTTCATGTTAATTGTCTGCTGGAATCCGTGTGAAATGACTGATCCTATCAATATCATCGGCAAACAGTCCGCCCACACTCTCGTTTACCCGGGAGACCAAACATGGTAAATTAGCACTGAGTAGCGTTGAGAAACGCCTGTAATGGGAAAATTAGACGTCCCAAGCCGTTCCTTTGGAGAAAACCTTTTGACATGGTGACGATGTGCTTGGAAAAATTGACTTAGGTGTGGATGTTAATCTCGGAATGAATTGTTTCACCGTGTAATTTTATCATGTATATTTGCCATGTGTACTCAAATTCCTTTTAACAAAACATTCTTTATATATGTAGAATATTCCTCATCTCGTTCGCGTAACATTTACCCATTTGTAAAGCTTTGCTAATAGATTAGTAAAATACGGCAAGAAAAAATGTTTTATTTTTAATCCAGACGTAAGTGTGCGTTGTTTTGTAGTTTATTATCTTCTGGCGATAGGAATTGTAATAGGGTTTTGGGGAAGTAAACGCAATTTTCTCAATGTTAATGTAAAAACTTGTACTAATTTGTGATAAAACCAGGCGTGCTGGGTAATTGCTGACACTTACATGGCTGCGTATGATATTAAGAGTAAATACATTTCCCAGATTCCCGGCCATTGACTCATGGCTGCAGCTGAACCGTTCGACCTTTATCTGTTACTTCAAGTAGTTTCCAATACTATACTTTGTGTGAATATCACGGATAAAAGGGAGATGTTCTTGCATAGAGAAGCGCCGCGCCGTGGCACACAGTATGTGTATACGTATTTCCCCTCCGTGTACTTCACCGGATCGATCTTAAGAGTAAAAGAGGCCATTCATGTCCAGTTGACTATTTAGATAAAGGATTGTGTTTAACGGGGCTTCCATACGTGGCAAGTCAAATCGATATGTAAGTGATAGCATAAAATATGAAGAGGGGTTTAGGTATTTTAGAGTGTGCCGAATCCTGTTTCCTCTTACGTAAGGGAGTACACATTAGCAGTACGAGTACTACTGTGTGTACTGCGTTTTCTTACTTCATTAGCCAACACACACCGTGCTGCTGTGTGTACTGCTATTTCCTACTACATTTGCCAGTACACAACGTGCAGCGGTCTGTACTGCTATTCCTACTACATTAGCCTGGTCACCCCGTGCTGCGGTCTGTATTGCTATTTCCTTCTACCTTTACCAGTACACAACGTGCTGCTGTCTGTACTGCTGTTTTGCTACTACAATAGCCAGTATACACCATGCTGCGGTCTGTACAGCTGTTTCTCACTACATTAGCCAGTACACATCGTGCTGCGGTCTGTATTACTATTTCTTACTACATTAGCAAGTACACACGGTGCTACTTCGTATTGATGTTCTCACAACATTAACCAGTACACACCGTGCTGCTGTTTGAACTGCTGTTTGAACTGCTGTTTCTCACTACATTAGTCAGTACACACCGTGCTGCTGTTTGAACTGCTGTTCTCACAACACTAACCAGTACACACCGTGCTGCTGTTTGAACTGCTGTTTCTCACCACATTAATCAGTACACAACGTGCTGCTGTTAGAACTGCTGTTCTCACAACACTAACCAGTACACACCGTGCTGCTGTTTGAACTGCTGTTTGTCACTACATTAGTCAGTACACACCGTGCTGCTGTTTGAACTGCTGTTTCTCACTACATTAGTCAGTACACACCGTGCTGCTGTTTGAACTGCTGTTTCTCACTACATTAGCAATACAAACCGTGTTGTGGTCTGCACTGGTATTTCCTACTACGTTAGCCAATACATATGTCTTTACTGTCTTTATTGTATTCGATTAAAGGAGAGTGGGGGATAAGAGGTGAAATAATTGGTGTTCACCAGATCTACTTATGTAAACAGAGCCGCGTTAAAAACAGTGCTCGCTGCATTACTAATGGTGAAAGCACAGAAGAGATGTCTTAATGCGTTTTACGTAAATAAATCCCCTTTTCCCCGGCTGTTCACCAGTTCAATGATCAGAAGTCTAGAAAAATCTGGAGAGTCCATATAGTCTCGGGTCTACGGTGCATCCCTCACTAATTTATACCCATCATTAAGACACATCAATGCCCGTGGCTCTAAGTGGGAAACCAACGAGGGATTAATTTCCACTGGTGGAAGATTAACTTTCCAACATTATTGAAATGCTTTACATCTTGGTTGTGCTAGTGTCAATTATTGTTGGAATACACCGCCGTCATATAAGTAAAACAAGCCTTTACCACGGCGTAAAACACCAATCAATCAATCAATCAATTGCATAGCTTTAACTTTCATGAAATAAAACTATGAAGCACTTACCTTCATAACGAAACCTTGTCTAGTATGGCCTGTTTCTCTATGGTCTGGCCGTCCACGTTTACTTGAAAGACCATATGCGCCTTTCAAGGTCACTTTGTACATGTATCGTTTTATATCCAGTGCTCTTCTTTTATACAATGCTTGTAATGCCGAGAGTTGACACTTGGGATATAACCCAAATCAAAGAAACAAAATCTTCAAGAAACTGTTTAAAACATTCGGTAGTTTAAAGAGGTCGTTTGAAAACTCATGTAATTTCTCTATTAAGAAATGTTAATTTTTTCAAAGTAATTTTACAGAATGTTGGATTCTATATCGAACAGATGCGGCAAAATCACTGAATTGATGAACGGTTTACTGTATCCCTTAGATGGCGTCTAGGTGTGTGTCTTTGAAATATGGCCGAAACATTTGCTGACTGACTTTATTTACCACTTATACTGGTAGGCAGCCATACAATAACAACCATTGAATATATTTGTCATGTCGTGTTTTGCTATGCCGGAAATCTAATATTTTCACATTGCTTAGTAAATACAACTTAACAGTCATCGGCAGATAATATTCTTATCCAGTAGGGCTATCATAAATGACGCCACACAGTCGTCATATCCGGTGAATTCATAGTCAGTGGTCACATGATTTATAGCTGGTCAGAACAAAACCGGAGTCTGGAACCTCTAATATTTTGCATAGCAAGGAATTCAATCCCACGTTGGATTTTAAATAAAGCATTTATTAGCATTGATTAGTTAATTATAAATTAGTCGGAAAAGTGATAGTTCGATTATGGAGTGGTTTTATGAAACTTAACAAAGAAATAACAAGTAACGCGACTTTGTACATTTTTGCTGTATATTATAACAAGCTGTTGCCACTCCTGTATGAACACATCTTGTAACCCTCTTTGCAAATTGCCATAAACCGGACGATGGAGTGTCACTCTTCCAAAGCTTGATATAACATACAGCAAAAATGTACAAAGTCGCGTTATTTGGTATCCCTTTTAAAATTAACAATTAGTTCAGTCATGTAGCAGGAAATCAGCCTCTTGTTGTCAGGAATGTCATTATAATTTGTATATTTATTTTGCAAACATAAACAATAAGACCAGTCGTCTACAATGTGATTAATTCTTCAATGTTGATCGTTGAAAGAAGTTTGCTATTTTGATTTTAAAACTTCAACATTCTCACCCTCAAACGTAAGTGACCAAGAATATTGTGAATGTTCGTAATGACGTAATACAAACCCAAAATCAACTCTAATGCATCTTCAACGAAATTATAACTTATTAATTAAATAATTGATGGGTTGTACCATATCAGATGGAAACGATTCATACATCGATTAATTTCCTGGTACAAATTTCCTGGACAAATGCGACTTTTTCTCCATTTCCCAAAGTCATCACCCTATGTTCATAAAATCTAAGAGACGATTTATTGGTAACGAATGCATATTCTCTAGAGAACGCAGAACTACATCAGACACATGTTCAATGACATAGCCTATTTATTATTTCTATAAGAAAACCTTCATTATTTATGATTTATTAATTTTTCGCGTTTTGTACTGGAAATAAATGGACTTTTAAATACAAACATATGAATCGATGAATAAATACGGGAACTAAACGTGCCTTGTCATTTAAGTACGCTTGGCGTCATTCGTGTTTTATATATTCGAAGGAGATCAGGGGCATATTGCAATTTTTTAGCCAATGTGTTGCCGGAAGAAAATAACATGAATTTATTTCATAAGAAAAATAAATTACCTGTCCAGTTTTCCATTAGAATTTCAACACAAGTCATTCATCAATTTGTGTTCGCCTCAAGTGTATTACATAAGCCTGTCTGTTTTCTTTTAAGTTAGTATAATTATTTAAAAATAACTGTATAACGTGTAAATCGAAATGTCAATTGGGTGAGAGATTTGTTTAATAAACTATATATCTAACCTGGTTACCTGTCAGCAAAATCTAATCAATTAACGGATTTCACGTGGTTGATATTTTAGATGTTATCGACACCCACAAGATTTTTGTTACACGAATTCGATACCAACTGTTGTCTCTCAGCTCGTTAAACTCCGAACGAGATTTGATAATCGATATAGATCGTATTGAACGGTATGATGTAAGCATGTTTCACAAAGAACGCGTGCTCTTCGATAATTTCCAAGCAGCATACTAAAACAATCGACTAAGTTGACATGCAATTTATCAACAAGATTCAGAGAGCGATAAGCCAAGCCTATCTGGAACAGACTGCTGATTTATTGGCTGTACCCTATGATTTAATATCGTTTTCGAAAGAGCTTTTCGCCTTAACTTACACTTTCATACCCACGGTATTCATTCCTAAGAGCGACCAAATCAGCAAACACAATCCACCAGAACACGAGTTGAGCTGAGAGAAAATCTATGGATACCCATGTTTAACATATCTCTTGTTAAACTGTCGAGATACAATCAACCTGTATACCGATTCGAGGCTGGAAAACCTCATCTGCATTGTCTGATATAATCAGTGTGAAATGGCCGAGCGTGTCAATGACATCCACCACCAGTACATCCATATCCTCGATTACCATTCAAGCGTCACGTGTCAAATTAGGACTGAATAGCAACGAGAAGTGGCTGTGATGGCAGAATTAGAAGACACAAGACAGTATTGTGTAGAATGCTCTGTGGTACGGCGAAACATGAAAAATCAGCATCGCTATGAAAGAGAACAATTCTTCGGCCGCACACATGAACGTTAATTTAGAAGCGATACATGTCTAAGCCCTACTTTTATTCTCCACCGATACTACAGATGGGGGAGACTTAGAAATGTTACTCGGTGTCTGTCCGTCCGTCCATCACAAATGTTTCTGAACACGCTAGCTTGAAAACAAATTCACCGATTAAATTCAAACTTGGTATGTAGCTTACTCTTGTTAAGACGACGGATGGGATTGCATTTTACCAAATTCTGAAAAACAAAATAGACGTTATTGCAGAAGTTTACAATATTCATGCAACTATTGTAATGTTCACAATAATATAGACCCCTCCTATTAAGACAACTTATGGGATTGCATTTCACTAAATTCCTTATAACAAAATAGCCGCCATTGCATATTGCACCAGTTTGGTGTTAAACACCATAACTTTTACTCTCTGGCTGAAGAAAAAACTTCTTAAACATAAGTAGAAAAAGTTGATTTGACTGGGATTATGAGCATATTTAAAAACAAAATGCCTTTAGCGGTGGACCTGCTAGCTAGTTAGTTTGTTATATTTGAGACATTAGGCTGCATATATTTAAATAACAGAGCGAAATATTTTCCCCATTGAGGTATTTTCATCTTTTGCTCAAATCAGTTAACTTATATATGTTACCAGATACACGGAAATAGCTTTAAGAACAAAACACAAGATAAATCAAAACTTGCGCCCTTGTGAACAAGTCTTAGGTCTTGTTCACCTGCGGTGAAAAGTTTTGTAGGCTCAGATTGATTGATTGATTGATTTGATTGTTTTACGCCATGATCAATTAAGGGTATTCACTTATATGACGGCGGTGTATTCCAACAGTATTTGATACCAGCACAACCATAAAACGTGAAGTGCTTTGATAATATTGAACAATTAATCTTGCTCCAATGCTAGATAAAGACAGCATTGCTACTCTTCAGGCAAACTGCCCTTAGCTCGAGGGCTCTGCTAATAGACGCTGGGACATACAAACATACTGGCATACCCCCGGTAATATTTCTTGATATTTATTCTCGTGTTCTAGCGCAAAGCATACCCTGAAGTAATTTTGGTCAATCTTGGTTACAGAATACAGCTGACCTATCGGTTCCTTCAATAATAAAATAGGATCCCCCAAAGCAACCACTAAGCATTTGATCACATGTATGTCGAATAAACGATAGGATTGAATCTGATGCAGTACGATTTGAAATTAAAATAACATAAATTAAACGTATAAATCAATCAATCGTTGCGTAATGGCATGCAGCCAAATGTGCACAATTATTAGCTTTATCGATTATGACGTGAAACTAAAAGTCTACTGGGTTTTGAGAAAACGCCGATATATCATACTTGAATGGATTGATAAATATATAGTAATTTCATATCTTCTAGACCATGAGGTGCTTTGAAACGCCGCTTAGTGTAATAAAAACGCTTAGTGTAATAATTATTACATTAAGCGTTGTCATTGCACGCTTAGTGTAAAAAATTTACACTGAGCGTTGCAACTGCACCGCTTAGTGTTATTTTATAACACTAAGCGGTACAATTGCTCCGCTAAGTGTAATAATTATTACACTAAGCGTTGCCATAGCAGCGCTGAAATTCGTTATGTTCGCTAAGGGCACGCTAAATGTAATAAATATACTATGATCAAGAAATATAAAAAAAACTCCTGTCATAATAAATAGTTTCCCTGCGAAATATGCAGATATTATTATCATTTACACGTAAATACGGTACTTGTGAGTGTGGTTTATAGCTGGTCGCTCGCTAGACCACAGTTATTCTTAGGTAGCTTTTTTGTGTGGCTTTCTATGTCGGTTTTATGGGTCTGTTTGGCAGTCAGTAGGCGCCGAAGGTCAAAGCGACCTCCAACCCAGCCCCATTACACCCCACCCCACCCTAAAAAATTATAGTTCTAATTATGGCCTCTATAAATTCGCAAAATATCATTTCTGGTGTAGCTGTTATTCCCACTTCAATTTCACTATCTTATTCACAACCTGTAATTCCAAATTGTTGCCATGGAGAAACTACAATGAATTTAAAAATTCTGTTGATATTTTTTGGGGGGCATCGTGTAGAAGATGTATGCGAAGTTTAAAGGACAATATGTTTTTACATAGAATTTTACTAGTCTATGACATTTCAACATTCTAACTGATGTGGTTGTCTCTGACATTTCAACATTCTGACTGATGTGGTTGTCTATGACATTTCAACATTCTAACTGATGAGGTTGTCTTTGACATTTCAACATTCTAACTGATGTGGTTGTCTATGACATTTCAACATTCTAACTGATGTGGTTGTCTATGATATTTCAACATTCTAACTGGTGTGGTTGTCTATGACATTTCAACATTCTAACTGATGTGGTTGTCTATGACAGTTCAACATTCTAACTGATGTGGTTGTCTCTGACATTTCAACATTCTAACTGATGTGGTTGTCTATGACATTTCAACATTCTAACTGATGTGGTTGTCTATGACATTTCAACATTCTAACTGATGTGGTTGTCTATGACATT
>JAQQZZ010030899.1:0-10749 GCA_030265115.1 Mopalia vespertina | reverse complement strand
GAGGGTCGACAGGCGGACTCGATCCCGTGAACGGTACATCGAAGTAGGCTCCGAAAGCGCACTCGCTAACCACTAAGGCGCGGGCTCCAGGGCAATAGGAGTCTCCCTCCCAGCCCAAGGGATGGCAGTGTACAATGTGCAGTGGGTCGCTATGTTGGAAAATTAATGTTCCTCCGTTGCAAAGTAAAAAGTGTGAATTTGCTTTAAACATACTACCTTTAACCAGAGGGCCTAACAATTGTATGCTGTGGCTCCACCAGATGGGGATGAAAAATGAAATATCAATAAACAAAAACCACCCACAAAGAATCTGGGCCAGTCAGTTACACATCGTGTCACAGGCACCGACATGCAGCTTAATATGAGGACACTTTGGTACAACATCCAACTACTGTATTAATGAACTGTTTAAGCAACCGATAAGGGCAATTTAGGATTTCAATTTTTTACTTACCTTTTTTGTGGGAAGAGAGCACAACACAATGGAGTTGCAAAGATGAGGCTGAAACAATATGCAGTTATATGTTAGCCTTAACACACTGTGTGTTACACACATTTAATATAGATTGATTGACTGGGGCCGGTTGCTCGAAGCGCTATTAAATTTAATCCTCTATTAGATGACGTC
This sequence comes from Mopalia vespertina, assembly GCA_030265115.1. Lineage (NCBI taxonomy): Eukaryota > Metazoa > Mollusca > Polyplacophora > Chitonida > Mopaliidae > Mopalia > Mopalia vespertina. The sequence continues at coordinate 10,121 of JAQQZZ010030899.1, read as the reverse complement.
ACGTCATGTTGAAAGTCTATCTCTAACCCGGAATTAGCGATTTAATCTGGTGTTAGCAGCTAATCATCTTTCGAGCAACTAGCCCCTGGTGTTTTAGAGGCTTCGCAACATTTCACTGATATGGAAATATGTGACCCGTTATAGCCAAATGAGTCACTCACATTTGTCATTATCTATATAGTGGTAATCTACATTCTTTTGTCTTTCCATAGGTCCCAAAGGTTTAAAAATCGGATAACAAATGCAATTCTTACAAATTTTTGAAATAACCAAATTAGAGGCTGCGGTTAATATAAAATTAGATTTACGTAGACTTGCCTCACTAAATCATACATATTCATGATTACATGCATTTAAACACCAGTTTGAGTAATTATTTGTTTAGAAAACATTATAAAGAAAGGATATATGGTAAAAAAACAAAAACTGAACATTTCACACATTTTAAGCTTGTATCGCCTGGAGCATCATTTATAGGTTTGCGACTTCCAACTCATTTGGCTATAACGGGTCACATATGTGTATTCCAGCAGTAGCTCAACCATACAATGAGAAGTCTGTAGCTATGTAAGAAAATTAATCTTCCTCCAGTACCTAATAAGGGGAATCAATCCACTCCAATCAAACCCACTTTACATAGGGCAACTGGAATAAAGTTCCCATAAAAAAGTAATAAAGTACGTCCATTTATAAATACAATGTATCGCTTCACATAATCAAAAAACGGTTTGAGGAATATTGTATTAAGTTCATAAATGATGCAACCTTATATTTCACGTTTGCAGTGCATTATACAATATATTTATACTTACAAGAATCCTACTAAACCAACTTGAATAGGAGCATTCATTAATGGATATTTCTGAAAAAAGAAAAAAAATTAAAGTTTTAAAAAGAATTATAAAAATATTAATCATTTAAATACATTTACTTGGTTTATAGAATCTGTACTACAAATGTTTAAAAAAAATGGATAATACACAAATTTTCCATTGTGATTTTAGCAGAATATCTTAACAGATGAATTAAGTTCCCCACATACGAATAAAACACCTTTAGCAACACATATACTTTGTTTGTTTGTTTGATTGGGTTTAATTGCCGTGCTCAAAGGTAGGACAGATTTTCTATTGCACACTGTTCTTGCATAGATAGGACAGAAAACCAAGAGGAAACTTCATAGAAATCCCCCCCTGCGATTGCTGGCGCCACATCGTGTGATTAGCTCATATACCTGATGCAAAATTTTTTTATCAACCAGTTCCATATGACAAGACTGACTAAATGACTGATTCTAGTTTACTTCTTATTTAGCATCGTAAGAAACCACCTTATGTCCATCACCAAAATTTTATGTAAACCATTTTAAAAATATGAAAATTCATGGCTGTTCTACGATGAACCTTTGTAGCTCAGTGGGTTAAAGCACTGGTCCTTCAACAGGTTTCTGGCTAGCAAAGTTGTCTATTTATACAGTAAAAATATATAATTGTTCCATGTTACCGTCAAAAATGGCCTTCTCTCTAAAAACTGCATTATCACAGGTGGGATCACTGAAGAAAAAAATAACACATAATATGGTTGTCAATGTGTTGATCCATTAAAAATATATATTACAATTTAAGTCCTCGACTCCAGTTTTCCATTTAGGAATATTGTCATATATTTATGTCCAAATGATAATATTAGGGACAATCTCAGTTCTTCACAAAGGTGTAATAAAACAGGCAAAATATAAAAAATGATTTAAAGAAAATAAGATATTAAAGGTACATAACCTCCCAAAGGTAAATTTGGCTAATAATACAAATCCAAATCTTCAGCCTAATGTCTGAAAATTCTGAAATCTATAGATGCATCGTATTTGCAAGCAATAAAATGCTCTTGTGTCATGTAGTGACCATAAGACAATATTGTTTAAAAAATATGCTGCTGAACAATATTGTAACTTTGATAAAAAGTTTTATGATTAAGTTAAGGAAATTTTATTGGCCAATCAAAAATGCTGCTAGCTTTTGGCCTTAAATCCGATAATTTCAACCTCTAGTTACGTATATGAAAATACTAATTTTGCAGACTTACTCATGCCTGGGGTTGCCATGGCGATCCTTGAGAAAACTACCTGACCGATAGCCTTAGAGGCAGCATTCGTAGAATTCCCTAATCGATTACCATTTTCATCAAATACTGGTATACCGGTTGTCAATTCCCTGAAAGAAAAAAAAATAATAGTAATAGATATGCAGAATTAGCACTTTATGTTTTGGGTGTTTTAGTATTGTCATACTGGCCCAGTGTGACTCAAGGATACCGTAAGTCACCTTATATTTCGTCCAGATGGGTCCCTAAGTGTATCCCATAATTCTACGCTTGACTCAAGGATATATCATAGTCACCAATTTTATAATTTAGGTTTATTCCATATTTTTTAATAAATGTTAAAGAATGGCCTTGGCTGTCAGCCGTTAATATGTTTGTTTTGATTTTTTGCATGAAAAATAAGTAAAGAGTATTCAAAAAAATTAAAAGAAACCAGTTGTTGATTGGTGTTTTATGCCATACTCAAGGGTATTTGAATTATATGACGTCGGTGTATTCCGACAACAATTGACACTAGCATAAAAGACATGTGAAGCATTTCCATAATGTTGGAAAGTTAATTGTCTTCCAGTGCTAAGTAAAGACAGCATTGTTACTCTTCAAACAAACTGCCCGTAGCCAGAGGAGAACAAGTTGTTGAAATATAAATGTACAAACATAAATAAATTTAAGTTACTGATGGTTGACAGATGGACTCGATCCCGTGAAAGGTAAATTGGAGTAGGATTAGGAAGCACACACGCTACCACTAAGCCATGGCCGCGGGCACAAAACTTATGGAAGACACCCTATGGTGGATTATGGATGATAGCAGCCAATTGTTGTTTTTGAAAATTGGGAAGGGAGGTAATTTAATGCTTGTAAGGCTGACCACTGACGTCACAACATTTGTGATAGGGGCACTTTCAAATGAAGTCCATTCTCTACTGTTTTGACGTCAAAGGACCATCTGAAGCATCCACTTTTTGACATTACGAGACTCCCATTGTACAGTGGCGTCATTATAATGAAGCAGAAAACACTTTGTACTTACCTACTTCTCATAAAAGGTATATTAATACAATTAGCCGCTGCTACAGCTGAAAATGGCACAAACCTAGCTAATATTGGTGGAAATTTCTGCAAAAAACAAAACAAAGAAAAATATGGAGAGAAAAATTCTACAAATTCTAAGAAAAGCATTTACCCACACAATAATAGTTTCCAATGGTGCAAAGTAGAATAAATGAAAAAAGGGGAGCTAGGTTGGTAATGTTGGAATAGCGGGCGGTTAGAAAGTAGCTTCCTGTTGCTCGCAGAGCAAAGAGGCAACATGAAGCCGATCTGTTTGTGATGTCTTTGTATTACGACCTGTAGTTGTCCTATCTTGTCTTGTCTTTGTTTGTTGCCAGTGGTGTCTAATGTGATTTTGTTCATTTTGTTTTGTTGAATTGGCACTATATGAGTGACATAACTTTACTCAGCTTTAACCCCAATCAAACAAACAAATATATTTACACACATGTACATTACGTTCAACTGCTTTTGATATCCATCTTCCTTCTTTTAATTCAACATACACGAAAAATTGTAAATATTGTGTTAAAAACTTCATAGAGGTGACTGTAGAACTGTTGCTTGTTTGTTTGTTTGATTGATTAGGGTTTAACGTCGTACTCAAGGGTGTTTCACTCATATGACGACGTGCCAGCCCAATGGATGAAGGAAACCACCCTCGACACACTGGCAACAAACAAAACACAAGATGGGACAAAAACAGGACGCAATACAGACACCACAACAGATCGGCTTCCTGTTCTCCTTTAGCTCTGATAGCACCAGGGCAACATGAAGCTCCCTCCAACCACCTGCTAGAACTGTTGACTAACAGTGGCGAAGTCCATACAGTCAAACATATGACCAATAGGAGACTAGATTAATCTTTTCATCTTCGAAATAGAAAAAATAACCAAGTAAACAATAGTGGAAAGTATTGTACCTTAATAAGACTATTAATTCCTAGTGCCGTTCCCACAGCTCCTCCAGTTGCAAGAGCGTAAGACATACCTAATTGACTGCGAAAAAAACAGAAAAAAACAACATTATGTAACATACAGCTAAGTTATCCGAACTTCATTCAAGAGAAACTTACTAAGAGGTTCCACGATTCATGAGTTAAACAGCAGTGAAAAATACTGGATACATAATTATCAAATTATATTTCTTAGCTTTGGAAGCTGTTTCCATCACAATAGAACAGGCAAATGAAGATTTTACAAATCAGATAATGTAATTATGGGTAAAAATGTTTATCGTACTTGGCCATAAATTTTTATAATACAATAAATGATTGAATTCCAAGCACATAAAAACCGACACAAAACTATTGAATGACAAATTTATTTCTTAAAGGGAAAGACAACTTTTTTTCGACCTAATGTCATTATTTTTATTGCTTATTTTCAAAGACAAGCATCTGTATTGCACATGCAATCGAATTAGCATAACCATTAATTAGTTAATTTAAAAAGCGTAACTGACATTATTGTTAAAAAAAAACGGTAGTTAAATCATCTAGTCGTGGCTGTCCCCTATTACCTGCACTGGTGGATGCTTTCATATTAAGCCGAAAGTGAGGGTTTCATCCCCAAGCAAAACAACAAACAACCGCTCAAGATCAACTTGGTACTAAAAACCAGATTTTTTAAAACCGCATGTCAGCTGAAAACATGCTAAACATATGTGTTACTCAAAGAGCTATTTTGATATGTATACAACAGATGAACATTGCGCTTGGATGACCAAGCTTGTGTATACGCCGTGTTGTTATAGATGACTTCCAATGCGTCCATAAGCAAACAGGCACACTGGTGACCGACCGTATTTTCTAACAATGACGTCAGTCCCGCCTGTTAAGATAATGTATTAACGGCTATGCTTACTTGAATGCAAGTGTAATACAGATGTTTGTCTTTGAGAATATGCAATAAAGATAATAATATTAGGTCGAAAAACAGTTGCCTTTCCCTTTAATGACCGGAATTACCAATGGTCTGATGTGTATTGCTAAAAAAAATTTAAAGTTTGCAAAATCAATATGCTTAAGCATTAAAATAAGGAACTAATAATTCAGCAGCAAATTCAAATTGTCACTGCCTCTATGAAGAAATCAACATTAGTTTACATTGATAACCGGCTTGGGGTTTAAACAGACATAGCCACATGAAACAAATTTGATTGTTAGTAATGTTAAAGTTTGTTCTTAAATTAAAAAAATACTGATAAAATAAAAAAACCATTGTGTACTCTGCTCTAACAAGCCAAGGAAAATCCAGCCAAAGTTTAAAGTAAAGAGTGTGTGCCATAGTGGATGATGACATATCAACAAAAGCAATAAATCCTCTCATGTAGTAGTTGAACAAATAGAGACAAAGTTCTAACCAGATTTTAGTTTTTGAGTTGTAATGGGTAACATACAGACAGCCCGAGAGAAGGTACATGCAATAACAAAAGACATGTAATATAAAATATGACAACTAATAATTAGGCCTTTAAATAACTAAAATAACACTCTGTGATAAAAATGACATAGAATTGTTTGTTTGATTAGGGTTTAACATGATACTCAACAAAATTATATTGAAGATAACTGGAAACATCTTTAGGGTATATTCACAATTATAAAAATTTCCCCTTTGTGTTGTGAAAATAGTCAGATTTAAAACTTGTGAGAAAATTGAGAGGTAGGGGGCAACACCTTGCAATATTAAGTTTTTAAGGTTGATTGATTGATTGATTGATTAACGCCATGCCCAATAGTACACTTTTATATGATGCCGATGTATCCCAACAGTAATTGCCACACTAAAACAACAATAAAATGTGAAGTGTTTAGCTCTGTTGTGAAATGAATGTTCCTCCAGTGCTAAGTAAAGCAGTATGTCTTTTCTTTAAACTTACTGTCCTTACATGTATTTAAGGTATAGAATACCTTTAGCTATATAGATTAAATTAAACCAGTGTGAACATACTTCTCGATGATTGATGGACAGAGATTCCAGGTTAATTTCTCCACAATAACCAATCACAGGTGTCACCTGCATTGCATTCTGGTAAATAAAAATAATAAAGATATTAATGTAAGGTACGCAGGACATTACTCCCAATAATTCCCTGCTCCAGATAAAAACCTAAAAAAAGATAACAAATAGTCCTTAATGATCTATCTAGCTGTGGCTCTGCAACTGCTTTGATAAATTTGGAAATCTGATCTTCCTCCAGTGCCAAGTAAAGACAAGATTGCTTCACTCCGAATAAACTGCTCTAACCCAAAGGCCCAGGGCCACTGTTATAAAATGTCATAAAACAAAAAAATATTGAGAGATAAAAGTTTGTGGCAAAAATATGAGATTTTGTGAAAGCAGCCCCTGGGCAGTACAAAACAAAGTGGGAATACTGTTCATTTGGGGTAAAACTTAAGTTTACCTATGATGAAACCACTGGTAGAAGATTCATTTATGCCTGTTAGATTAATTAGGGTTTAATACAGTTCTTACGATTATTTCGCTCCTATGACTACATGCCAGCACAATGGGTGAATGAAACCACCCTCAACACATGTGGCAACAAAAAAAGCAAAACAGGACACTCACAAGACAAATGATTGTTTGTTTGTTTGTTTGATTAAGAGTTTAACGTCGTACTCAAGGCTATTTCACTTATATGACGACGGATTGTCCACTTCACACTGCTCCTTGCCTTATTACGATGGAAAACCTGGAGGAAACCTCGTAAAAACCAACCCCGCGATTGCCAGAGCCACATCTTGTGACTCATATACCTGAGGGTCGACAGACGGACTTGATCCTGTGAACGGTACATCAAAGTAACTAGGCTCCGAAAAGCGCACTCGCTATTCACTTAGCCACGGCCGCGGGCCTCACAAGACAAATAAAGACACAATAGCAAATTGATAAGCTTTTTTTACCGTTATCACAGAGAGCACCAGGGCAACTAGAAGATCCCTCCCAATAGTCTATGACTCCTAAATGAATACCAGTACCCTAAATCCCCCTCAAAATTTGTCCATAAAATTGCTACTTTGGAAGCTATTTTAAGGCTTGGAAAATGTGTCTGAAAGCCAAGACGATTGATTTCTCAGTTAGAAAGCATCAAGATTTCTCAGAAAACATAAATTTGTCTGTTTACATGCTGTAATATGGTCATAACTAACAAAAATGTAAGTATTGTTCATAAACGAAATTTTAGGTGATTTACAGAAATTAAGTTAATCATGCATGTAGAAGTGTGACACGTAGGAAACAAACATTTAATCAGGTACTGAAAGTCTTCCCACATGTTGAGTCAACAACTACATTTAATCCAAGATTAAATTTCACAATGCTGTAGCCTAACTGTCAATTCCTTGCATCATCTCATGCCACCTAATAATATGAATATCTCCAGTAACATGATTATAACAAGTTAATACCTAGGTACATGTAGGTAGGCACTTTTTGGGGGGGACTAATAACATAAAAACCACATTTGTTTAAAACTGTCTCACTCTCATAGAGCATTATATCGGAAAAAACATTGATACCTGTTATTTTAGTCTATGTACCACCTTCATTTTATGTACTTTACAAAACAAGAGTAAATAAAACACGCCAAAATCTGTTGAAAGTATTGCCAAAGAATTTATCCAAAATCGATTGCTTGACATAACATTAGTTCACAAGTAGTGCAATTTTTTTTTAACCTTCCTACATTATTTAACAGGAGAGCTTCCCTAGATGCAATGTTTTTATATAAATGTTTGAATAATATATATGACTGTTCTCATAGTATATCTCAATTGGATTTAAATGTACCAACAAGAACGCTTAGAACAGTTCCTACATTCAAACCGTGACGTACATGTAGTCGTATTAATCTATTTAAACACTCTCCTTAAGTACGATGCATGAATAATTTTAACAATACTGTCTGTGATAATAATAATTGTATTGATATCTTTAGCCCTCCATCTACATTTAAATCAAAGCTCAAAGAGGTGTTACATATTTAAATTGTTTTTATAATACTGTCGGAGCCTGTGAATGGCACTAGTTCCCGTAGGTCATCCTTTGGAAATAAATAAATAAACCTTAAAAAATGATTTGGAGATAAACCAGAAAAGTGCAATAAACTATCACCCTTTTTGTCTTTATTAATTTGTTTTTGATGGCCTCATTACGATATTATAGATATATCTGTTTGAAAATCCTCCAATCATATCATATACTATATGTACATGTACAGCTTAAAACACACATATGGTAAGTAGATAATCTGGTTGGTTAAGTCTTATCTGATTAGCTTATGGAGTTGTGGCCCTTGGCAATGTCATCAATTTCTTTCCCATCTCAAGCGGTTAATTATCTGGGAATTAACCGCTCGTAAAATCGTTTTTAAAAGTAAGCTTGGGGAACTAAAGTGTTGCAAGAAGTTATTGGATTGTGGCATGATAACAAATGAGTCCCTCAGAGCAATAGTGATCTACGTGCCGTTCGGGTCATTTTGTGTAAACGGCTCTCAAAGCTGCAAAGTAAATTATAGTCATTTATATAATGTGCTATACAGTGAGCAATTGGACTTGTACCACTATTGCTTTCAGTCAGGAAAGAGAAAAACTAGTAAGCTACCAGAATCTACCACTAACTCTAAAAAATGCAAAATGGCACTTAGACCAATATTGCTCTGAGGGGCTCAAATACATTTAACATTGCAACGGCTACTATTTACAACATCAAACAAAAATAAAATTAAATAAACTGTAAGCTTACATCATTGTTTTCATAATTTTTGAGAAAACACTTTCCTAATTTGAACAGATTCTAGTTCCAAACATATTGCAAGTCGAAACCTGTCCGGGAATCGAACACACAACCCTTAGAGTTAGGTTTGATAGATTGATTGATTGGTGTTTTACACCAAGCCTATTTCACTAATATGATGGCAGTGTATTTCAACAATAATTGACACTAGCACAACCAAGCCTGTGCTGTAATCTTTTCCGGCATAGCCTTAAAATAGGTCCTCTAAAATTTTGTGAGATAACCTAACATTTGCATTTTCAAAATAAAGCAAAATTGGTTTAAAATACAATCTTCATTGATAATCGGATGACAAAATTTGTCAAAAACTCAAAATCAGTGGCAAAATGCAAACTTAGACAAAGACTGCAAACAATTTGGGAAACCTATAAATCGGTCCTCCTAAATTAAGTTTGCATAACCCTGGTGAGACCCTGTTCTGTCCGTTCTCCCAAAAAAGCACAGGCCTGCACAACCAAGTTGTGAAGCATTTCCCTAATATTGGAAAGTAAATTTTCCTCAAGTGCTAAATAAAGACAATAGTGCTACTCTCTGAACAAACAGCCTTTAGTCAGAGGTCACTCAGAGTTAGGCACCAAATCTTCAGCAGTCAAAATCAAAATATACATGTAGTTTCAAAGGAAGACATTATCAGATTTCAAAATGCAAAAAGGTGAAGTCTGTCCCCACATCCTGAATGAATATTTTATTGATATAAGAATAAGTATAGTATTAATTTGTTGACTGCAGGAGAAGAGCCAATAAAATAATTCCATTTTTGTTCGCCCTGGATATGCACACCCAGTGCCACCATTGTCTTGTGCAACATACACGAATTATTGAGACTGTTGTGTGAACACTGAAAAAATAATTCTGCACCAGATACATTTACAATAAAATCATCAGGGAAAATGAACAGATGTATTATTTGTTGAAGACTACAGGACAATAAACAACAGAAATTTCTTACCTTTTTAATCACAACTGCCAGTTATTAAAATGCACTGCCATCATCACTCATCAAATTACAGCAGACAGAAATCATATCACTGGAAAGATAAAAAAAATGATTTTATAAAAAACAGGTTTGTGTAATAATAAAAACAAAAGTTTTAGTAAACCCAACATACGCCCTCGTGGGGGTGCTCATGGGATAACCATGGTAACCTAAGACATTTCAAACAA
>JAQQZZ010030888.1:0-10749 GCA_030265115.1 Mopalia vespertina | reverse complement strand
AAAAAAGGTACATTGTTTTGTTTCGATGAGATTTTACCCGAGAAACATGCTTCTTTGATGTGGGTTTTTTTTAATACAAATCCGCGGAGTACTTTGGTTGATTTCCGCGCATGCGCACAAAACATCCGGCCAACATTACACGTTTTCGTGTAATATTATTGCTTCCATTCACCTCCGAGATAACTGTACCGGTACGGAAAGTCTCAAAGGATGTTCCGACATGCTTTCCATCCACGTGAGCCGACTAAATTTATTCGTTGTACCTTTTCGCAATTAATATACCTCCGAGGCATGGACTGTTTTTATTACTATAATACCTGCACAGTAATATCTTTCAATACAGGGCTGAACCTGCATATTCCTTGGGTCAGTACCAATACACGTGTCACATATTCGAACACGTGACCTCCAACCAGCCCCACACGTCACACTGCACGCTCCCCAGCTAGACCAATCACCGTTCACCTTCACTGAAAATATATTTGGATACAAAATGATAATACGTTTTTGACTGGGACTTACGAACTGTATCATGTGTTGTTTATTGGCGTTGGTGCATTGTTACCTTCTGAAATCAATGTATTTACTAATGCATCATCACATGTCAGCAGATCGCCATTTGAAACGATCAGTATAACTGTTTTACAAATATGTAAAGCCAAAATTGAAAAATACTGATAGATAAGGCTGATCAATTTGTTACTTACATTTCTTTTTCTTGTCTATGACTTTTTTCACCCTCTCTTCCTTTGGTGGTATTTCTCCTCCAAAAGCATCACAGGGTGTACATAAATACAGATTCCTGCCTCGTTTTTCCTGTAACGTATCCCCAATCAAAAATAGCATTACTTCAAACAAAACTGCTAAATTCGTATTTTTAAACGAAGAAATGTAAATATTATAATGAACTTCTGACCATAAATTTGTTAGATAAGTAGGACAAATGTTCACGTATATTAAGAATCACATTTAACTCTCATGCATGTTGAAGATTTAACTCCCCCCAATTAATAGCAAGCCTGGTTTGACGGCACCACAGTAACTGATCGTCTGTTTGTATATGTTCCCAAAATTAGCAACAACCATGACTGATGTGTGTGACGTAGTTAAAATTAACCTACCCTTTTAACTGCAAATCCTACACCTTTCCTTGAGGAACAGCATTCTGAAGCGGTATCGTACTTTCCTTTACGAATGGGGCCTTTACATCGGTTTTTCCGCTTCACGTATTTCTTGAAACATATTTGTCCATCTGAATAAATATATACATTTCCCATTATATAAAGTTTTATTGTAGTTAAAGAAAGTTTAGCTTGCCTCACCTGTGAATCGAGCTCGGGTCTCTGGTTAGCGGGGCCAGTGTACTATAACCGACTGAGCTACAATGGCTTAAGGTAAAACGACTCTGAATTTTCATCCACGCAAAGGCGGAGAATTTTTGCTTTATATAAAAATGGCCATAAAAGTAGTGACAAAATAGAATGTATATCTGGCTTGCTCTTCACCTTGTCATTTGATAAAAATATACATATGCCCAATTAACCAAACAAACAAACCCGCAGATAAAGGCGAGAGTATCAAGCGTCAATGCTGTTTGACTTAAAGGACAAGACCACCCAAAAACCGTGTTTTCTACATAAGTAAACATTTTTCTGTCAACTGCAATACAAAAATTCTGATGTTCCAAACCCGATCATAGCTCTAGTTATTATCAATTAAAGAGGAACACCGGAACCACTTGAATCATCAAATCCTGTGCACAGCAGACTTCACGGATCTATCATTGGATAGTTCAAAACTGGCTGACCAACCAGAGTGCAGGAAAATTTAGCAGCACAGGATTTGATGACTCAACTGGTGCTTGTGTTGCTCTTTAATGGATGATAACCAGAGTTACGATCAGGTTATGAAAATGGAAATTAATGTATTGTATTACGCACAAAAAGTTTTACTTATTTATAGAATATGGTTTTGGGGTGGTCTTCCCCTTTAAAGCAACTTCGATTATGTATGGATTAATGTTTTGGTTATTTTAACTAAAATACTAACTTCAACGAGGACATTTAGCTGTGAATATAGATTAGAAGAATTAATTTGAATGCTTTATTAGTTAAATGACTAGCTAGCTAGAAGAGCTGATAAAACCAAACCTAACGTTAGTTCAGTCTGCTGAATTAGGTAAAATGATCATAAGCCAAGAGCAAACAACTATTCAAGTAAAATGATATTCTCTGTCATTTGTGCCTTCTGTCATCAGGACGTATTTAATTTTGGATAGCCATAGGCTACACATGTTAATAATCTAAAAGAAGGCTACATGTAGCTTTCCGGTTGAATTATGAAAGGCTTTTTTTCAATGCTTGAACAGGAACAGCCGTGATGTGCTGGTGTGTTGATATTGTTATAAAGGCTTTTTTTGTTTATATCCGATTACCCACAATTTATCAGTCTTTTCCGAAACTTCGATGCTCGGAACGAACAAAATACCGTGCGCAGCCTACGCCACACGGAGAGTGAAAACGACAATACCGCTGACACGGAATATTGGGCTTTTAATCAAATAAAGTGATCCACAAACAGGTGTCGGCCTAGCTACTGGACCATACAATACCAAAGCAAAAGGGCAATGCAGGGCGCATATTTTGAACTGGTCGTCTTATTCCATACGTATTGTTCATTTCCTCTACGTCTTGGTGTAGGTTTTTTTATACTTATTCAAAAAAAAAAAAACAGGAGTCATCATTGAGTTTATCACCATGCAGTGACTCGTGGAGGCTAGGTCGACAAGTGCTTGAAAAGCGGTTAGCAGATACAAGACACAGCGTAGGCCTACTTTAGTCACTTGTCAGAGATGTTTGAGAGTTAAATCTACTGTAAGCATCATACAAAAGTAGCAAAGTTAGCGGCAGTATGAGCTAGTTTCCTGCAAACGTGTGATTGCATTTAAAAACATATGTACATGTCAGAGTTATGTCCCCTTATTGAGTCGAAATACTAAATTAATGACCTCTAACAATGGTAGTCTCTAGAGTGTTTGTTTGTTTGTTTGTTTGCTTTAATATCAGGCTGCTTGCACCTAGTGGGAGTCTATAAATGTTGGAAAGGAAGGTAATTTATTCATTGAAGGGTTAGAGTTTACTGTAGGCTACAACATGAAATTGGACCTCTTCCAGTTTAGGCTACTGTAGGCTAGGACCTGTTACAGTTTACTGTAACACAAGAAATATGACCTGCAAGAGTTTACTATACCACATGAAATAGGATCTGTAAGATTTCACTGTACCACACGAAATAGGACCTGTTAGAGTTTACTGTATAGGACGTTTTAACGTTTCTGTGCTTCATGGACCCGTTAGAGTTCACTGTTCCACATGAAATTGGACCTGGTCGAGTTTACTTTAACATTTGAAATATGACCTTTTAGAATTTTCTGTACAGCATGAAATAGGACCTGTTAGACTTCACCGCACGACATGAAATACACATAGGACCTGTTAGACTACACCGCACGACATGAAATACATATAGGATCTGTTAGAGTTCACTGTGCTTCATGAAATAGGACCTGTTAGAACTTACTGTACTGAAAGACACAGGACCTTTTACAGGTTACTGTGCCAAATGAAAAAGGACGTGTTAGAGTTTACTCTACCACATGAGATAGGACCTGTAAGCGTTTACTCTACCATACGAAATAGGACTTGTAAGAGTTTACTCTACCACATGAGATAGGACCTGTTAGAGGTACTGTACCACATCGAATATGACCTGTTAGAGGTACTGTACCACATCGAATAGGACCTGTTACAGGTACTGTACCACATCGAATAGGACATGCTAGAGGTCACTGCACCACATGAAATAGAACCTGTTAGAGGTACTGTACCATATGAAATAGAACCTGTTAGAGGTACAGTACCACATGAAATAGGATCTGTTAGAGATACTGTACCAAATGAAACAGGACCTGTTAGAGGTACTGTACCACATGAAATAGGATCTGTGAGAGGTACTGTACCAAATGAAACAGGATCTGTTAGAGGTACTGTACCAAATGAAACAGAACCTGTTAGAGTTTTATACTGTTAAAATTCACTGTACCACATGAAATAGGATCTGTTAGAGGTACTGTGCCACATGAAATAGGACTTGTTAGAGTTTACTGTACCACCTGAAACAAGACACGTTAGAGTTTACTGTACCACATGAAATGGGAGCTGTTAGAGGGACTGTACCACCTGAAACAGGACCTGTTAGAGTTTTATACTGTACCACAGAATTAGGACCTGCTAAAATTCACTGTACCACATGAAATAGGATCTGTTAGAGGTACTGTACCACATGAAATAGGACTTGTTAGAGTTTACTGTACCACCTGAAACAGGACACGTTAGAGTTTACTGTACCACATGAGATAGGACCTGTTAGAGTTTACCCTACCACACGAGATAGGACCTGTTAGAGTTTACTGTACCACATGAAATAGGACCTGTTAGAGTTTACTGTATCACACGAGATAGGACCTGTTAGAGTTTACTGTACCACATGAGATAGGACCTGTTAGAGTTTACTGTACCACATGAGATATGACCTGTTAGAGTTTACTGTACCACATGAGATAGGACCTGTTAATGTTTACTGTACCACATGAGATAGGACCTGTTAGAGTTTACTGTACCACATGAGAGAGGACCTGTGCCATAAGGCAAGGTGAGCTCTACAAGGTCTTGTTCGATGTGGTACAGTCAACGCGAAAATCATATTCATTGTGGTACTGAGCACTCTTAAATTTCCTATTCGATGTGGTATGGTGCACTCTAAAAGTTCATATTCCATGAGGCACGGTGAACTCTACAAGGTCCTATTTCACGAGTTATAAGCTAGGCTTAAGAGCCCACTGTATCACGTGGAATAGAACCTTTTAGAGTGTACTGTATCGCAATGAATATGATCTTTGTTTTCACCAAACCAAATCAAATAAGACAGTGTAGAGTTCACCGTGCATCATGGAATAGGACATTGTAGCGTTAACCGTGCGTCATGGAATATGACCTTATGGAGTTCACCGTGCGTCATGGAATAGGACCTTGTAGAGGTCACCGTGCGTCATGGAATAGGACCTTATGGAGTTAACCGTGCGTCATGAAATAGGACCTTGTAGAGTTAACCGTGCGTCATGGAATAGGACCTTGTAGAGGTCACCGTGCGTCATGGTATATGACCTTACGGAGTTAACCGTGCGTCATGGAATAGGACCTTGTAGAGGTCACCGTGCGTCATGGAATATGACCTTATGGAGTTAACCGTGCGTCATGGAATAGGACCTTGTAGAGTTAACTTTACGTCATGGAATATGACCTTGAAGAGGTCACCGTGCGTCATGGAATATGACCTTGTAGAGTTCACCGTGCGTCATGGAATAGGACCTTGTAGAGTTAACCGTGCGTCATGGAATATGACCATGTAGAGTTCACCGTGCGTCATGGAATATGACCGTATGGAGTTAACCGTGCGTCATGGAATAGGACCGTGTAGAGTTCACCGTGCCTTAAGAATATGGCAATTTAGAGTTCACAATACCACATGGAGTAGGACCTTTTAGAGTGCACTGTACCACAATGCCAATGATCTTTGCGTTCACCGTACTGCATCGAATAAGTATTTTTAGAGTTCACCGTAACAAATGGAATACGACTTTTTGGAGTTTACCGTACCGCATCGCATGGAATAGGGGAGCAGACTACTTAATAGTTAAGTAACAGTCGCCAAGCACTAGTTTTACTTAGCACTGTACATTTTATATATTTAATCGAGAGAAAGGAAATGCTATATTATCTATATGGTATATAATATGTTATATATGGCAGATTAATAACCATCTATTCCTGATGGATCTCGAATTGTTCAATCACGTGTAATAGAGGTGTCAGGAAGAGGACAATGAGTTATAGGTACATGTAGACATTATGTAGGGAGAAAGATTATATACCTTCCCGTCAATCAGGTTTGCTTGTGCATTATAATTAGACACACAAATACAGATTTTTACTTAAGTCTGTTCTTAACTACAACCATTGATTAGCCGTCAAGACATAGTGTACAGAATGTATACCGGAAAAGACTTGCAATTAAATGAAGTAGCATAAACCGTCATCTCGTGTTTTTATCCAGTCCTTTTAATCACAATAGCACTATTTACCTCTGATTTGTGAGCTTTCTCTAATACCGTGTCAAAACTAGCAGCCATTCAATGAATATATTAGTGTTTATTGCTCGGAAATGTTAACTGTTGATCAATACACACGTTATCCGATTGTATCTATTGATTTATTGACAGGCACTCCAAATTTCAGCCAAGACATGCCCATTAATTAAACTACACATCAGTAGGAAATACTACCGCACATGAATATGGTAATGTGGAATACCCAAATACATAGATAGAAGCCGTAAGTGTGATAGCAATGCTGAATACTAAACTACGAGTATTAAATAACTCACAGGCATCTAAACGACTTTGCCGTATTTATCCAGCTTAACACCATGCGTGTAGGCCTTATAGAGGATGCGCGGGAGATCTTAAATTTCTTTATTCTGTCAGTTTGACTTTGTTAAAAAAAACTAACTAACTAAAAAGTTTAATGTTGACGTTTTTTTTTAATAAGATATGAATTTATATTAAAACACAGTTCCAAAGGGACATAAGGGAACGCTCTAAACCTGTACATACATTACAGCCTTAACTATTACGAACTTACATCGTTCAGTTCCCTCAGTTATGTTTTATCTTTTTTTTTAAAAGATATATTTACAGCTGACTGCATTATTTGCATTTCCATGGGTCTAAAACACATTTTTAACAACAACAGTCACCATCCAACAAAATTGTAAAAACATTTGTCCCGTAGAAATGTATTTGCCTTAACATTAACCCCAAGACACAGAAAGATAGACATCTGAAGATGAAGTTTAAGACAGCTCTGACACAGATGTTTGTAGAAAGAGCTTAAGTAATAGACACTTGTCGAATCGATGCATTTTAAATTAGAGATCAAATCGTTATCTGTTTCATTCATATATAAATATAGGAGTATACACTGTATATATAACATTTTAAATTTTAAAGATAATTTATTATATTTCTAAAAAAAATAATCACCCTGTCGCAAATATGTCGATTAATAAAAGCCGATGAATCCTCTCATTTATTATATAAATACGTGATTTCAGAAAAGGGATGCAATAGATCACTAAACTATATACTGATTTTGGACTTGGGGAAAATCCATATGCAGGATCTAACTTCAACGAGGAAATCATGTAATACATCTAATGTATAATTATATTTTGAATAAATGAAGAGAGAAAATTTGCTTGCCTCCACCGGGATTCGAACCCTGGACCTTTGGGTTACATTCCAGACTTGATGGGAGATCATACAAAATGTCGGTACAAGAATTTAAACTTTAAAAAAGAGATCGTCCCATTGACTTCAATTGCTCCTGAGAGTACAAGTGGTAAATAACGCAACTATACACTGTATAGGATTTCAGGCTGAAGGGGAGATCAAGCAGAATATCGCTAGAGACGATTTCAGACGGAAGGGGGAGATCAAGCAGTATATCGCTATAGACGATTTCAGACTGAAGTTGAGATCAAGCAGAATGTCACTATAGAGGATTTCAGATTGAAGAGGAGATCAAGCAGAATATCGCTATAGAGGATTTCAGACTGAAACAAAGATCAAGCAGAATATCGCTATAGAGGATTTTAGACTGAAAGGGAGATCTAGCAGAATATCGCTATAGACGATTTCAGACTGAAGAGGAGATCAAGCAGAATATCGTTATAGAGGATTTCAGACTGAAGAGGAAATCAAGCAGAAAATCGTTATAAAGGATTTCAGACTGATGGGGAGATCAAGCAAAATATCGCTATAGACGATTTCAGACTGAAGTCGAGATCAAGCAGAATGTCATTATAGAGGATTTCAGATTAAAGAGGAGATCAAGCAGAATATCGCTATAGAAAATTTCAAACTGAAGGGGAGATCAAGAAGAATATCGCTATAAAAGATTTCAGACTGAAGTTGAGATCAAGCAGAATATCACTATAGAGGATATCAGACTGATTGGGAGATCAATTAAAATACCGCTATAAAGGATTTCAGACTGAAGGGGAGATCAAGCAGAATATCGCTATAGACGATTTCAGACTGAAGGGGAAATCAAGCAGAAAATCGCTATAAAGGATTTCCGACTGATGGGGAGATCAAGCAAAATATCGTTATAGAAGATTTCAGACTGAAAGGAAGATCAAGCAAAATATCGCTACAGAGGATTTCAGACTGAAAGGAAGAACAAGCAGAATGTTGCTATAGAGGATTTCAGACTGATGGGGAGATCAAGCAGAATATCGCTATAGAGGATTTCAGATTGAAGAGGAGATCAAGCAGAATATCGCTATATAAGATTTCAAGCTGAAGGGGAGATCAAGCAGAATATCGCTAAAGAAGATTTCAGACTGAAGGGGAGATCAAGCAGTATATCGCTATAGAGGATTTCAGACTGAAAGGGAGAACAAGCAGAGTGTTGCATTAGAGGATTCCAGACTGAAGAGGAGACCAAGCAGAGTATCGCTATAGAAGATTTCAAACTGAAGGGGAAATCAAGCAGAATGTCACTATAGAAGATTTCAGATTGAAGGGGAGATCAAGCAGAATATCGCTATAGAGAATTTCAGACTGAAGGGGAGATCAAGCAGAATATCGCTATACAAGAGTTCAGACTGAAGGAGAGATCAAGCAGAATATCGTTAGAGAGGATTTCAGACTGAAAGGAAGATCAAGCAGAATATCGCTATAGAGGATTTCAGACTTAAGGGGAGATCAAGCAGAATATCGCTATAGAGGGTTTCAGACTGAAGAGGAGATCAAGCAGAATATCGCTATAGAGGATTTCAGACTGAAGGGGAGATCAAGCAGAATATCGCTATAGAGGATTTCAGACTGAAGAGGAGATCAAGCAGAATATCGCTATAGAGGATTTCAGACTGAAGAGGAGATCAAGCAGAATGTCGTCATAGAGGATTTCAGATTTGAGGAGAGGTCACGCTTAACGTCGTTATAGAGGATTTCAGATTTGAAGAGAGATCATGCAGAAGACCGTTTTAGAGGATTTAAGATTTGAGATAACATGCAGAAGATGTTTAAACGAAAA
This sequence comes from Mopalia vespertina, assembly GCA_030265115.1. Taxonomy (NCBI): domain Eukaryota; kingdom Metazoa; phylum Mollusca; class Polyplacophora; order Chitonida; family Mopaliidae; genus Mopalia; species Mopalia vespertina. Next base: position 1,531 of record JAQQZZ010030888.1, on the reverse strand, counting down.
AGCGCAGGAGGATTTATTCTAAAGGATGGCTACCACGTGCAGGTAACTTGGACAAAAACATGACAATTAGAGGACCCACTATACAACGACATCACAAACTGATAGGCTTCATGCTGTCATTTTAGATTCGAGAGCACCCGGGCAACAGGAAGCTGTCTCCCAATCGTCTGATTATCGATACTCAATCATGAAATCGTTTTGTGATGACTAAGTTGTTGAAAAAACGCAGGTATGATGTAACACGAAGTGGTCATGTTACTTGCGCTTTCCTACTTACTACAAAACAGGCTTATACAGGTGGGCGTTTATTTCATTTCGCGGTATTCCAGCAATCTGCTGAAGAGAGAATCTCCAAACACTTGACCGTCTTATAGCTTAACTTAATATGAATGAACCAAGTAGACCTAGTGATAATAATAGTATCAGCTTATCCTGCTTGCCAGTTTATAGTCCGAAAATTTAGGCGAGAAATACCCACTGAGCAACATATTAAAATTGAGCGGCAGTAATAAAATGACTAAGCGGCAAAAAAGTAACGTGTCATAATGGTGTATAATTAACTAGATCTGTGATAGCGCAGATAAGTAAACACAGCTCATATGCTTTAATAAAGTTAACTACTTAAATTATATTGACTAGGAAGCAATTTTGTAATGTAGCCATTAGAGTAAATTATTTGATACTAGTCTTTTATAACATTTTATAGATAATTTTCGTAATGGAAAATTTATTTGGTTGTTGCCTTAAGTGTTCATCAGTTATGGCCATTTTTTCTAGTTTCTCATTTTTTGTCCACAATAATGACTTGTAAGATTCATTATGTTAACATGTTTGTTTGTCATGCCATTCACATCGTTGCGTGTGAAGGTAACCAGGGAGAAACCCGTACGAAATATACTTTGACAATGGAAGCATGTGAATTAAAACGTCCACAAAGAAACCCATACCAAACACATTTTGTGAGAATGGGAGTATGATAACCAAAACGTCCACGGGAAAACCCGTAACAAACACATTTTATGAGAATGGGAGCATGTGAAGTAAAACGTCCACAGGGAAACCCGTCCCAAACACGGATTTACTGGAGTTAAATGCCGTGTTCTATGGTGCTTACTGAAATGACGGCGTTCGGCGATAACAACAAAATATCTCGAAAGAACCACAATGCAAAGTGCTCTATGTAAACGCTCTGTTTGAAAAACACTGTTCGTCTCCATCTTACAAGATTACTATACTGTTCTTCTAACATATATGTGATTTTTGTAGGCGGAGTTTCTAATTGTTTCTAATGATCGAGCTTTAATAGTTGTTAATCTGCCGAAAGCTATCACTATTCCTAGGTGTTCAGAGACAAATATTGGTGGATGTTTTCTAAAAGACAATGCTTGAGTCTATACACATATATGGAACAAGCTGCTTTGATTTAATTGGGCTGGAAGTTACATGGTAGTTGTCGATAAGACATTTTTTTCTCTTTTTAAAGTGGGGGGGGGGGGGGGGGGGGGGGGGGGGGGGGGGGGGGGGGGGGGGG
>JAQQZZ010030877.1:0-10750 GCA_030265115.1 Mopalia vespertina | reverse complement strand
AAAACATAAGTAAAAATGATATATTGTTTAAGACAAAATTTGTAATGCTGTTATGATCATTTTTACTCAAATAAAAAATTATCCAAAAAAAACCAACTCAAAACATGTTTAAATAGTACTTGTGACGTTGAAACCAATCAATTTGCTAGTCGGCTTAGTGACATTTTAATTGCGTTCTGCTCTAAGCCTATTAAATGATTAAAATCTGATAGACCAGCAATTTAAAAAAATGTACATAAGCAGTGTTGCGATAAGCCTGGGTTTAATGATAAATGTAGAAAAGCTTACAGAATATATAGAAAAGCTGTAGACAAATTTAATAACGATAGGCCTAGATGTTCTGTAAACTTAGAATACTTGCATCAAGTGAAAAAGCAATATAAGACTTTTGCAAATAGTGCCAAGTCAAGTTATTCATCTCATTAAGGGAACATGCTAGAAGCGTTAAAAAGGGATAATCCGAAAGAATTCGATATCAATTAAATCTGTGTACATAAATTAACCTATTTGATATGTATGTAGCACCAATTTTACGGATGTGAAACCTGGGGTTTTCTACACGGAAAAAATGTAGAAGCAATCCAAACAAACTTCTGTAAATACATTTTATCCGTACCCTGTAGAGCAATTAATGCTATGATTTATTTTGAACCCTCTATGCATAGAGAGAAAGTTTAGAATTGTTAAATATTGGATAAAACTGTTAGATACGGATAACTGTATATTTAGATCAATTTATGACGAAATGTTATCATTATGTGAAGAGAGTCCTTCTCAAAAACCATGGTTAACATATGTTAAACATGAGCTACGAAGCAATGGATTTAATGGTGTCTGGCTCAGGCAATCAGTAGATAACGTTAGTTGTTCCCTGCATACGTATAAAAGAGTATTATATGATAATGCAATACAAGATTTGTGGTGTAAATTAGAAGAGTTTAGTAAATGTGTAATATATAAACATGTAGTAGACACATTTACTGTACAATATTACCTACGAAAACCTAGTCTGAAGAAATATCATTCGTATCTTATGATGTATAGAATCTGTGCACATCGGTTAAATATTGAGCAAGGGAGATTTGTCAATCAAACAGCACGTGAGCGTACTTGCAAATGTTGTTACAGTAAAACTGAGGAAGATGATCTGCACTTTATATTGGTGTGCCCCGCATACAGGCATCTTAGATGTCAGTATATTTAGACTTATTATGTGAAGAAACTATCGGTCTTCAAACTTGTGAAATTATTATCTATTGAGAATTGTAAAACTCTCACAAATCTAGGTAAATATTTATTTAAAGCGGAGAAATTAAGAAATGTTATATTGCCTGATGTCCACATCCCCCCATAATATGTATGTATTTAGCCTATGAGTTTCGCTTAAGGCAATAAAGATAACATTATTATTATAGTATCATAAAGTATTTTGGCTCCCTTTTTTAGATCAGAATATTTCCTGACATGAGTACCCGACACGTAGTATAAACATTTGGGGTTCTGGACCACTTTTTCCTGGGACCCTCCCTCACCCCCTAGGATCTGCCGGGACGAGTCCGTAGGGGCCGAGCCTGTCGCGTCGGGTGGGGGTCCTATAGAGTCGGCGCAGGCCGGGCCGCAAAGCCTCTTGCCCTCCGGAGCTGAGGCCCAGCGGACGACTGTCGAAGACTTCTACGGCCGCCTTGGGCGAATCGAGTCCCGCGCGGAGCAAGCTACGGACCTGGTGGAGGTGCTGGCACAGCGTTACGACTCCGCAAGCGACCTTCTCGACGAGCTCCAGGAAGAGATAGAGGAAACAGCAGAGGAGGTACAGGCGACCCGCGACGAACAGACGGAGACGCGGATGGACCTCCGGAAAGTCGGGGAAATGGCGATGACGGCCAAACGTGGACATACATCTCCCTCGCTGCGTTGCTCGTCTCAAAGGTGGCCGTGACGACCTGGAACCAATGCGCGCCAGAGCCTTCGGCCCTGCCTGGCACGCCTGCTAGCGGGACAAACGTCTGCAGGACGGGCAACAATAGGCTGTCGGGCACGACGTCGGGCACGACAAACAAAAAAACGCAAAGCCGGGGGACCCCCACTATATGGAATAGGAGGAAGGGCATATCGGGGCAACCCAAAAATCGTAGCCGAAACATCGGTAGCCCTGACCAAAAATGCGCTGTTTCCGCAAAAATACGCCATAATATTGGACTACTTGAAGGATGGTAGCCGTGTCGGGCACGATAAACATTGGTAGCGTGTGAGATGATCAAAGCAAAAACATTGCATTGTTCAGTGTGACACTACAGAGATGATCAAGGCAAACACATTATATAGTTCAGGATAGCACTACAGAGATTATCAAAGCAAAAAACATTGGGTAATTCAGGGTGGCACTATAGAGATGATCAAGGCAAAACACATTGGGTAGTTCAGGGTGGCACTACTTATATGATCAAGACAAAAAACATTGGGTTGTTCAGGGTGGCACTATAGAGATGATCAAGGCACAAACATGGGTAGTTCAGGGTGGCACTACGAACAAGATTGAAGCAAAAAACATTGGGTAGTTCAGGGTGGCACTTTCGAGATGATCAAGGCCAAAAATATTGGGTAGTTCAGGGTCGCACTATAAAGATGATCAAGGCAAAAAACATTGGGTAGTTCAGGGTGGCACTATAGAGATGATCAAGGCAAAGACATTGGAGAGAGAAAATGCTATTTACTGGAGATTATCAACTTCCGCACATGTTTTTCTAAAACGCACATCCCTGCGTCTACAGCAATTTGTCGTCTTTCTTCAATTGACATTTCTACAAAGGAAGTGACTGCATTAACAGAGAGAAAGCGCTAATTTTAAAACTAAAACTAAATTAAACTGGCTTAGAAACAAGCGGCTTGGAGTTTAAACATAGGCCAGTGGTTTAAACTCCGCTGCATCTTTTTTGTCTATTCAAACTGTAATTAGAAGAAAAAAACCGACTTAGAAACAAGTGGCTCTAAGGACACGTTGACCTGTAAAGTTTTGCAAGTTACGATGACATTATATATATATTTTGAATAAATGAAGAGAGAAAAATTTGCTTGCCACCACCGGGAATCGAATATACGGATTTAATAGCAAAACTACGTCTTAAATGTAAATTAAAATTTCTTCATTAAACTTTAATACATTTAAACTCTATTTACACTCAAGAACGGTTTAGACACAATTTACATTATAATAGACGTTATTAGGAGTGTGCGCAGAAAGTTTTCCAGAAATTGGATTCAGCGGGATTGCAATACTATGGTGATTGACTTGTCCCGGAAAAGAACAAAACAATAACAAGAGTACCCATTAAAAAGTGAATAATAAATTAATAATAGACATGCTTTTGTCTCATTTTTTTTTTAAAAATCGCTATCAAAAAGTACTTGTAGCATAACGGTATGATGCCGGACCACTGGTAACGCACAAATCCTTACTTAACATGTAGTCCGGTATCTTCCACCCTTAATTAATACATATTAACGTTGAGTTTAACGTTATCATGTACTGAAATAATACTACATAAATAGTACTGCGGAAGAGCCAAACACAATGTAACCGCCAAAATTCCTAAACAAGCAGACGACACACTTATCATGCACTCCGGTGACCCCGCACAACGCCTTCACCCTCAACATGTAGTCCGTATCTTCCGCCCAGAATTAATACATAATAACGTTGAGTTTAACGTTATCATGTACTAAAATAATACTACATAAATAGCAGTGTGGAAGAACCGAACACACTGTAACCGCCAAAATTCCGAAACAAGCAGATGACACACTTGTCATGCACTACGGTGACCCCGAATGGTGCCATCAACCTCAACCTGTGACGTCACGTCAAAAACGGCGGCCATTAGTACTCATTAACGTACAAATCCTTCTTTATATGTAGTCCGGTATCATACCGGACTACTAATAACGCACAAATCCATACTTTATATGTAGTCCGGTATCTTCCGTTCAGAATTAATACATAATAACGTCGTTGAGTTTAACGTTATCATGTACAAACTCAGTCATTTACTTGTAAACGATGTAACCGCCAAAATTCCTAAACAAGCAAACGACACACTTATCATGCACTCTGGTGACTGCGTGCCATGCACTCCGGTGGCCTCGCACGACGCCATCACCATCAACATGTGACGTCACGTCAAAGACGGCGGCCATTAGTACTCATTAACGTACAAATTCTTCTTAACATGCAGTCTGGTATGATACCGGAATACTGAAAACACACAAATCCTTACTTAAAAGTAGTGAGGAGCCAAAATGGCTCCTCACTACTGTTAACATACAAAACAAAAAAAATTACTACACAAATAGCAGTGAGGAACCAAAATGGCTCCTCGCTACTATTTATGTAATAAACAATTAGTACATGATAACGTTGAAGCTTTCCTTATTATGAAATAGCAAATGATAACTGAGATACGCATTCTATACTACTTAGAAGACTGCTCCAGGAGCCGGGTCAAATGGAATATTTTTTACAAAAATTAGCTAAACAGAAAGGTCAAAACTGACGATGTTTATAGTCATATTATAAATAGGTTGTCTTCCTACTAAAACATATTTTCCCGAGGACTCACATGTAATCATAGAAGAGGTTTATTCCCACTTCAGTGTACAAATAGATTTGTATGTTTGACTGGCGTCTAACGTCGTCCTCAATGGTATTTCACTTACATGAACTTACGCGAATGCCGCAGCCACATAGTGTGACTCAATATTATACCTGATGCACAAAAGACGGTATATTCTAGTAGGATTTGTAGGTGCCCACGCTAACCTGTAAGCCACGGCTGTGGCCCAGGAAAAGGACTACGCGCCAAAAGTAGACTAAGCTCCTTAGAACAGAACCCCTTCTTTAAAGGAAACAAAGCTTCATAAAACAAGAATACTCGCCAAAGAACCGGAATCGGCGTCAAAGATAGACAAAGCTCGAAAGAAAAACAACTATTCGCCAAAGGTAGACTAAGCTACCAAGAAAATGCCTCTTGTCCAAAGGAAGACTAAGCTTCAGAGAACCGAAGTCTTCACCAAAGATAGACCAAGCTATCAAGAGCCGGGCTTTTCGTCAAAGGAAAACTAAGCTTCCATGTTAAAGACTCCTCCCAAAAAGTAGACTAAGCTTCCAAGAATAGGATTTTTTACCAAAGGATGACTATATAAACTTCCAAGACCTGGACTCCTCTTCAAAGGTAGAAGAACCTCCCTTGCACAGGACTGCTCAACAAAGGTAGACTAAGTTTATATCCCAGCATTAACCGAACCCCTAAAATTATTTAATACGCCAACACATTAAACTGTACGTGCTAGTGCTTATCATCATATCACGTTATATTTGTTACATAAACAGCTTGTCGAACGGTCAACCAATCGTGTCTACACTTTAGCCATGTACAATCCAAACTTCCAAGAACAAGAGTCCTCGCCATAAGCTCCTAAGAAAAGCCTCTTCGACAAAGGTAGACTAAGCTTTCACGTTCAAGACTCCTCGCAAAAAGTAGACTAAGCTTCCAAGAACATGATTCCTTGGCAATGGTAGACTAAGCGTTTAAGAACAGGAATTTTCACCAAAGTTAGAGAAAGCTACTAAGAACAGGACACTTCGCCAAAAGCAAACTAAGCTTCCAAAAACAGGACTCCTGACCCAAGGTAGACTAAGCTCCCAAGAACAGGACTCCTTGCCCAGGGTAGACAAAGCTGCTGAGAACAGGAATCCTCGTCCAAGGTAGACTAAGCTCCTAGAACAGGACACCTCGCCAAACGTAAAAAAACCTTATATCAAAACATTACTTCCGTAACCCGAAACTTATTTAATACATAAGTACTTTCAAGTATACATGCTAGTATTATATAAACCTTGTGTTTACTATCATATCGCGATTATATTTGTTTTATAAACAGCATGTAGAAGGGTCAACCAATCGTGTCTACTCTATAACCATGGACAAACAAAGATTCCAATAACAAGACTCCTCTCCTAACGTAGCCTAAGCTACTTGTAACAAGGACTCCTCGCCAAACGTAGCCTAAGGTACTTGTAACAAGGACTCCGAGCCAAAGATAGACTAAGCTACCAATAACTACAGGGGCTCTGTAGCATAGAGATCGTATATGTATATAGAAAAGAAAAAGGGCGAACACTCTCTTTGCTCTTCGGTATTGCCTGTCGCTTAATCATACCACTATCACCGCAATCATATTGAGCCCTGTCATTTCTCTTGCTTCATATTCATGATAACATGGCAGGGCTACAGTTGAGAGGAGATGCTGATTCAAATTTTCACGAACAAATGAAAGGGTAATATAGTTTTTGAATGGTTCTCCAAAAGCGAAATAGAAAAAATACCCTAGGAAATTGAAAATAAATAATTATTTGATTCTGGGTAGTATAAAGGGACGCCTTCAATTCATGGGGATTGTCTCGGCTAATGTTTTTTTAGTACCACCTGATATGCGGGAATAACGATTTAGGGACTGACGGTCGTACGATTGGACGAAAGTCAAATTCGCTGTGATGGAGAATAATTTTCAAAACATTGGTAATACATACAGTTAACACAAAAACACAGGAGCGGAAGACAGTGGAAGTCATCGGGGAAAACGTGTGTAGCCAAGGGATCTTACTTTGTTTGCATGCAGTTTTTACGGCTTCATACGACACTGGAGTACAGGTACACGATATACATGTGACGCGAAACACAATACATAAACAAGCAAACTGCCAAATTAAAAGTGCAGGTCATGGTCAGCACGTCAAGCTGTCCCTCAAATCAAATATACCACGTGCATTGGGATCTCCAAGTGAAGCCTTCCTAGTGCTCTTGGAAGTTGATGAACTACTAAAAAAAACGATGACATAGAACAAAGCAGAAAGAAATTAATAAATAATTATGAGAAAGTTTTGTAATAACGCGTGTCTAATGTGAAGGCATTGTTCCCGCTTTTGGCCGGATGAAAGTATTTCACTTACCGTATAAGGATCATACAGCATGCTCTCAGGACATTCTTTTAGATTCGTCATTATTTTTGTCACGGTGTTTCTCTCGGGTAAGGATTTGGTAAATTTAAACAGCACAGCAAATGAGCTCGCCTCGGTCCAGCCAGGTCGTGTTGGGGGAGGACCACACTGATCAGGGTTACTGTACATATCTGCTAACCAGACTGGGCTGATTCCATTACAAAATGCACAAAATATATTGCGATATAACTTTGCATGAATGTTAACATTATTCTCATACAAGGCACAAGCTAGTTCAACCTGACGATCGTAGGAAGGCCATTTACCAGTTTCATTACAAGATGAAATGGTTGATTGCCTGCTTTGTTTACACGGGACCCATGCAGTACCAGGAAGGGGTGCACCTATGAGCAGGCAGCTGGGATGATCAAGCAGTAATGAGAAAAGTTCTGTCTCCAAGGTTGTCCCACTTACATCCACTCCGTCGGAGCAGTAAAATCCTGTTTCCCAGACCTTTAACTGTTTATGGTCAGTGTGACATTTAGCACAGAACGAGTTGTAATAATTTATTTCATCGGACATGCTGTAGACGGGCATGTAAAGATTAATGTCCTCATTCCAAGTTGACAACATCTGCGGGTTTTCACAAATAGTCCTGATGTCGGAATCGTTGAAGTTTTCCGGACATTTATCAACAAAGTAATACCAGTTGTCGCCTGTAGGCAGATATCCTGGAAAAGATTGGGGACTTGACACACGACAAGACATGTATGGTGTCTTATTGGTTACGTTCAAATATTCGTCCACACAGCACTCCTTATGTTTATTACACTTATCACAGGAGCAGCCAGTGCATGCAATTGAAGGACACCTTTGAAAATGTTCATAGTCATTATGTATATGACAAACAGCTTTACCAGGACAGACCAAACTTTCCCAGAACAATACTGTTTCTTCAAATGACATGTTTTCTGGTACAATTAGCTGGAAAGAATCTTCAATAAGCTCAATGCCTTCAAAAATCAATGTCTGGTTGTTGTTTTCAATCAGGCGAACACCTTCTTTGCGTTTTCTGAAATTGTCAACTCCAACGATTTGTTTGTTCTGTGTGAATAATGTAAAGTTTCCTCTCCTACGGCCCAATTCTGTCGATATATGGGTTGTCGGAGACACTGTTTGATTATCAATTCTACCAAACATTCCGTTATTTGCTAGAGCTGTAATATTGTTAAATGCTGTACGCACTTTGCCTCCTCCCACTACCGTTTGGTTGCCTTGCGGGTTTTTCCTTTCCGTAGACATTTCGTGGTTCTCAAGTTCTGTCAGATTGATGCTTTCCACATGTTCTGAGCAATTTCCAAATTCAGCCATCCATTGACGTTTAAAACGATCTGTGCAATTTTCAAAATGGCTCATATCTTGATGTGCCGAAACAGAACCGTGATTATCAAATCTTGTAAGATTTTGATCTGCCAGAGTACCTGTGTTATTCACAACTGTTTTAAGATTTTGATCTGCCAGAATACCTGTTTTATTGCAATAAAAATAAACAGCTTGCACAGTTAACGTAAGAAATAAAATACGGACACTTATTGCCAACTCCATGATGAGTTCCGTAGAGATGAGCAGTTCGAGTGAGAACGATGAAGCTGGTTGATGTTTTTAAATACAAATTCTGCTGATAATAAAGATGAATTAAAGTACTTACTTCTATTTTAATCATATCCAAATTATACATGGATAATTGACAGGTGATATATTATTGATAATATAGTCCAGAGCATATATTGTTGGGTGTATTGCTAAAGACAGCCGCATCGCGTGTCGTAATTCACTTTCATGTTATCTCTCGAAAATGGAGATAAAGTGTTCTCTCCAGCATTTGTTTTCCAGCCGACTATACAATTATTGCCTGACCGAAGCTGTGAATTCAAAGTGAATCACTAATAATTATTTGTCCTTATGTCAAGTCCTATTGACGTGCAATGAACATTTAACCTTTGTTCATGATCTATATGTAAAAGCAAACTCGTTGGAATGGAAGACAATTAATACAATTATTTTAACTGAAGTTCTTCAAATGATACAAACATTTTAATGGTACCTCAAACGAAAATTCTGAAATGTTGTGAATGGCGCAATACAGCAGGATCATCGTACGTCAGAGCTATCGTGAGTCACCGTTACAAGAGATACACACGTGGTTTGGGGTCAACACAAGCGTCACCGACACGAATTTGTGACAGTTGAGGACCAGTTTCAGAGATCGCCATACCTCCGTTGGCAACCTTTATGAATATAAATTCCCTAACGTCACTTCCGGTTTGTTAAATTTTAATTACTGGCTTAATATTAATTGGTTTTTTAATCTAAGGGCTGGTATGTTACTAAAAGAGTATTAAAAAACGACCAAAACCCACTGTAAAATTGCGTGCCTTCTCCTTTAAGCCCATCAAATTGGCTCCATAGAAACTCTACAGAATTAAAGAGATAAAGCGCAGTCCTTCAGTACATTGCCGTGTGCGACAGTCCGTAGACGGTCATCCCTCGGTGAATCGAATGCAACATACTATAATGATTAACGCGAAGATCAGAAGAGAAAAGAGCTGATCAGTGGAGTCGGGTTCGTTTTCGCAACGTCTTATCTGCTTGTAAAAGAAGCGTATTCCATGTGTACAACTAAAACCAGTCCAAAAATTGTTCGTTCGTTTGCAGGACCGTTTGTCAGTCATTTCACTCAGATGACCGTATAGTAGCCAGGCGGGCCCAGGACTCCATTGACGGCAACAATACCATCATATAAATACAGGGCACAAATCACGATTCTATACGACGTAGGGTTTTAAATTCGGGTAGCTGTGACGTCGACAAACTCGCTTCGTGTTGCTTCTCAACACAGAGGGAAACATGGCACGCACAGCTAACAGTCCATGAAATCAATATATTACAATTTAAGGTAAAAAAAGATGCAAAACTGTGTTCGAAGATATTTCACTTATACGGTGTCAGCATTTCAAAAAACTGTTGTTTTTCTGTCGGAGAAAATAATCACCAGTGCTCCGGGAGCTAACCACGACTACTCTACTCTGAGACACATGATGGAAACCTGGTTACGCGTCAAATCGATTATAGGGTTCAGTGAAGAAACGTTCCCATTTAACGGACACGGATACAATCACTTAAAACACTGCAGAGAGGATTACGGTTTCCGATGCGGAAAAGTTTCATAGGAACCGTATTCCTAAATCGAATTTAGACGGAATCAATTTTTTCGTGGAGGAAGATCAGATACCTATGGAAAATCGGATTAATGAAAAACAAGGCGTATCTGCACTGAGGGTCCGGCGGCTTTTCCGCATCCGTGCCGCACCTGTACAGATGGGAACGTAGCTCAGGGAAAACCTATACAGATCTGGACATAGGCGAAGATTGACACAGGTGCACACCATATCCCTGACAGCTGCAACGATTGTCGCAGCCAGACGATCTCAGCAAGAAATAGGTTACCATGCGGGCATATGTTGCAGCCTCGCTTTTAATAATCAGCATTAACCACGTGGTGGGTTTCTACAGAAGTTTTGTTTATTAATACATGTTCATTTACAAAGAATCTTCTGACTAAAGGACAATACGGTCAAGTATCACCATACTGTCTGTGTTATCAACCTCCCAATGTCCCCCCAAACCTACCATCCCTCGTAACCAAGGACATTTGTTTCGCACGGACATTTGCCCCCCCCCCCCCCAAAGAATATCACT
>JAQQZZ010030866.1:0-10750 GCA_030265115.1 Mopalia vespertina | reverse complement strand
GGCGTATACACAAGCTTGGTCATCCAAGCGCAATGTTAATCTGTTGTATACATATCAAAATAGCTCTTTGAGTAACAGACATTTAGCATGTTTTCAGCTGACATGCGGTTTTAAAAAATCCGGTTTTTAATACCAGGTCGATATGTACAATTAAGCGGTTGTTTGTTGTTGTTGTTTCGCTTTGGGACGAAACCCTCACTTTCGGCATTATATGAAGCATCCACCAGTGCAGGCAATAGGGGACAACCACGACAAGATGATATAACTACCGTGTTTTGGAACAATGACATCAGTTCCGCTTTTTAAATTTACTAATTAACGTCTATGCTAATTCGATTGCAAGTGCAATACAGACGATTGTCTTTGAAAATATCCCATAAAAATAATCAGTTTAGGTCGAAATCAGTTGCCTTTCCCTTTAAGGGGAAAGCATTCGAATGTTAAGTCGAATCCCGCACTGAGAATGTATGTTAAGGGGCGACTCGTGCCGTAAATGTGCACGTTTTCTCACACTCCACTACGTATTGGGCTTTGGATTACCATTGATTTCCAACACCTTTCAGGGATTTTCTCATCTGATTTTTTAAAATATGTCATTGTTTATTTTTCTCAAAACCTTAAAATTTAAATAGCACAAATGACGTCAAATGTTCACAAACACTGCGAATTAACATTATGTTGTATAAAAAGGGACTTACACAAAAATATTTTCGCTGTTTTAAATTTTGCTGTAGTCACGTATATTTATAGGTTATTATACACAACTGAATCCAATATGGAGTTTTATTGTACGAGTACATCTCGGGTTGAAATCCAATATGGTATTCGATCAAATCCAATATGGTATTATATTGTATCGTCATGTGGTACAAACCTAGTGCTTTCATTGGATAACACATCCAAGTGTATAATAAAGATATATATTACAAACAAACTCGTAAAATGAGCTTTAATGTATATTGAGTTACAAAAGTTTCGAAACATTTAAATATCACCATCGATAAAATATTTTTCGTGTAAGCCCCCATAAAGTGTTAAAGTTATTCAAGAAGAATAAAATACTGACATAAAACAAGATGAGGAAAACACGGTTTTGTTCGACTATGTTATACATAGAAGATCTCTAATGAGTGAACCGGATATCAAATTCGTGAAACTCGAGTAGTTAGTTTCATATATTCCAAGCCTCCGTCGAGGATTAAATGAAAATGACTACCCGAGTTTCATAAATTTGATATCCGGGTCACGAATATGAGATTCTGTTTATCCCGTAAATGCCACTTTAATTGTAATTTTAATAAGAAATCAATATATATATATTAGTTTTGCTGGCAAGTGAAAATCGAAAAACGCGCATTTGTATATACATGTCTGTGTAAAGCGTCCGTAAGAGTCATCAGCACCTGCGTAACAGAAAATAGTGCCGACTGAAATGCAATGTTTATTTAAATGAAACATAGAAGGGTACACAAAATTAGTTTGAATTCCAGCCAATACTTAACAAATAGCCTTGGCCCACGAACAAAGCATTATAAAGACATTTGAACATTTCCAAACAGATCAAACTGTGCCATGACGATCGTTCCACTATTTGAGTACATGGGCACTGAAAAGTTTGGACTGAATCGAAAGACAATAAACAGATGGAAAACAACAGAAGTGTTACATTTTCTGTGCTAAATTTGATGAGGATTTTATTACAGGAACACGTAGGTGGATTGGTGCGAAAGGTTCATTATTGTAACTGATATGAGCGATTGGAGATATGAAACTAATATCACACCGCTGTTTTGCCCTGAAATTTACTCATTTTAGGATAAAGAATGATTACCAACGCTTATCGTGTAATTAAGGAAAATACTTTGATTTGCACGTGTTTTCTAAGTAAATAAACGTATCGCACGTTTTAGATTTCAGATGATTTTGACTTAATTTTTGTCTGTATCGTTGATGAGATTAAAAGCATTTCATTGTACCGCACATATAACAGCACTGAAACTCAATTATGACCGCAATAACATTTTAACCAGTACATACACTGATCGCGGAATGGACTACATGGATTCACCCCTGTCCCCACCAAAACACCAGCAATACATGGGTTACCAAGGCGCTACCGACACTTTTCTTGAAGTTTTAGGTACCACAAAGATGCGAAGATGCAAGGGCGAAGACGCGAAGTTGCAAGGGCGAGGACGGGAAGACGCGAAGATGCCAGGGAGGAGAACGTGAAGGTACGAGGGCGAGAACACGAAGGTGCGAGGGCGAGAAAACGAAGATGCGAGAACGCAAAGATGCGAGGATGCGAAGATGCGAGGACACGAAGATGTGAGGACGCGAAGATGCGAGGAAGCGAAGACGCAAAGATGCGAGGACGCGAAGATGCGAGGACGCGAAGATGCGAGGACGCGAAATTTGGTTTATCGTTCTGGAATATGATGGCCGATAAGGACCATCGGGTTTTATATTACACTAGACTGACAAAGTCACATATGCGCGCCGCACTGTTATATAATCTCGTTTTCCCATACTCTATCAACTAAATTATTAAAATTATTACCGCTTAATAGTTAGTTATTTGCGCAGTGGATTTTGAACTGGGTTCCATATTGGGTGTCAATCATAATTTGACAGTTTGATCTGTCTGTGAAGTTACAATTTAGTTTGCACTGTTCACAATTCGAAGAGAGCAGTACCTGTGTGTGTTATTTAAATAAAAAAAGTGACGTATATCTTAAAAATATGAATTGCACAGGGCTACGACTTGGAACATAGATGTAACGGTTAAAGTCGTTTCTCTTAGGTTATTGTCCCTTTCGTAATATATCAGCGTCGTACAAGATCTGACACCGTCATTACATTGTATACACAAACATCGGTCAGAACATATATCAGTGTGGGGGTGAAAATAATTTCCGTTTTTTTAATATATGGCACTGTTTTGCACCTATGAAAAGTAAAAGTTTGATAAATATGTACAAAAAATCTTTTCGCATAAGTGCACTAAATAATTTGTTTGACATATGTGGTAAGGATTTGAACATGTGTGAAATAATTCCACATATGTTGAAATCGATTCTATGCAGATATGGAATAAACTTTAATTCACATATATGAAAACCTATTCCTCATCATTATGGAAGATTCAATTGATAGTTCCTCAAACAACTACAAGAATCATTTTATTAGTCGTTTGAGCGTATGTTTAATTTTTAAACGATTGCAATGCATTTGTCATTTCAAATGAATACAACATAATTATATGCCAAAGAAAGCTATTGTTATTCTTAATATGATTATAACAAGATAGCTATGTAGATAAAGTAATCGCTTCTTCACTCACAGGGAAGCTGGTGAAGCAGGCGCCGCTCCAGGAATTTTAAAACGCTCTCCAGGAATAGTAAAACACAGACCGACTCCATTTCACAGAGGATTACGATAGAAGAGCAAGTACTCATTATTTGTGAAAGAAACATCATGATTTGTCAGCCCTCATCTTCTCCCCCGTTGAACACCAAATGTCTTGAGATGACAAATCATGATGTTTCATTCTCAAACATGCAGTATCTGTATTGTATTTACTACAAAACTATTTTTCTCTAATACTGCGGAATGTTTTTATATCGTGACGAATAATATATTGTTTTCCTTTTAAACATACATACTGTTGTACTTCTTGTCAATCTGTAGTGCTATTATAGGTCAAAATCACTTTACGTTGTACAAAACATGGCGCTGAATGATGCCTGTCCAAGTCGTATAAGAGTAGAAATGCTGCACCCTGGAACGTAAGGCATGAGATTTATTTTGCCAAAGTTGCTCTCTAATAAGGCATACCCCGAAACAGTAAGGCGAAAGTGTTCTACGAGTTACATTTTAATTCAATCTCGCTTATATTAACCACTGATAAAAAAAAACTCTCATCGGGTAACACCATGATTTGTCAGCTCGAGACATTTGATTTCAATTACTCACACTTCGCGCTCGCGCTCAATGAACATAAACTGTCTCGATCTGACAAATCACGATGTTCTATTCTCAAACCAGCAATATTTGTTACTTATGAATATAATGCGTAAGAGAGCGGGTTTTTTTTTCTCGATTTGGTCGATAGTGGTGTGGACCAAGATAAAATTTACACCCTAGTTTCAAAATTATTTGGAAATAAAACCCTGGTAGACCAAAAAAATCCACATTCTATGTTTAAACTCGTGATAAAACAGAGGAAAATGTTGCGCTGGTAGTGCTATTTCGCTGGCAAGTAAACAAAAATTCCACATTCCATTTTAAAAATTGCACCAGGAGAGAGAAAAATTAGGCTGGCTCAGTACATATTTCGCTGAAAATCAACCACCATAAGGATAACGTTCTTAGCAGTGGACTTCTTGTAAGTACATTTTAACATAATAAAAAGTGGTATGTCCATTATTTTCAATAATAACACTACCATAGTAAGGAAGCTAAGAAGAAAGAGAAATTAGTTTCTACAAAATGTTTCGGCTTAAGTATGCCATAACTAAGAGTCAGTTGCCAATGATGTCATGGCAAAACCGAAACACCCAGTCAAAATGAGTCTCTGTTTTTTTAGAATTGATCTACTTCTCTACAAGTGGGACATATTTTTTTTTATTGAAATATGTTATCATTAAGTTAACAACATAAATTAGTTTCTCGGGAACAGCTTTATTCGCACATATTTTTTCATGAGCAAGAAGTCTGCCGTAAAGCCCATAAAAAAAATAGCAAGCATTAACGTTCTGAACGGACGACACCAACGAAATGACACATTCTGTGCAATGTCACCCCTGCAATTTTGTACTTCATTTCGTTTATCTGTAGATACCTACAATAACCTTCTACATCTCGACCCAGGTGACCAAACCGAATCAGATCCTTGGAAACAGTGGGCTTCCCAACCATTGGATGCATTAAAAATTCAGATACGATTGAACCCCTTTTAGCAGCAATTAGTTGACTTTCAAACAAAGCACAGTGCAGATAAACAATATACATCTGTACATCACCGTCAATTACTTTCTTTAACAATGTCCAGGGGTTACCTCTGCATGTGAAATTGTGATACCATAGATATCAGTTTCATGTTTAGACACTGTATCTACTCGGTAATTAAGGAATGGAGCAAAACACTACATTTTTATCTGTGCTGAAATACCTGCTAATTGTGTAGGACAGATCTGTTGTGTATTAAGAACAGAAGAAACTTAATCACAATTAACGTACTTGTATTTGAGAAATAGCTTACATCACTTTTCAACTAATAGTACTACGCAAATGCAAGTCTACAATCAAAGTCTGAACACAAAAAGAACAGTATATAACAAGATCGCCACAACATAACCTTTAAAGTATGGCTATAAATCCCAATCAAACAAACAAACAAATCGCCGTCATATAAGATCTTTTAGCATTTCGTTCAAAACACCAATAAATCGAACCAGATGATGTTGATAAAACACAGTCTGCAAGACCATTTTCATAGCCGTTCTCTTAAAACTTGACAGTGAAAAACCGATAATTTTGTCAATTCAACGGGTTATGGGACATTTAATCGTAAAATGACCTATTCTGAACCGCACTGTATTCCTATAGTCTTCGAGCGCTAGTTGGTGTAGAATTATGTCCATCAACTACAATGATAACATAATGTTTTTCATCAGTGTATATTCCAATTTAACGAGCACCCAACAAAACTACCAACTCTCGCAGATGTCTTATATCGTTTCTGTCAGATATCTGTAATTATATAATATGAAATGGTGCTGACAAATAGCCGACGTTTCAGAAAATGCTTTAAGCGGTAGCTATCCCTTTCTGATCAATTCTCCGGATTTACTTAAAGGGTTTCCATTTCAGCTGATCGAAAGGTCAAGAAGGTTCTGAGAGAATTTAGCAAAATATCGATCTCTGAATTCCACGAACACCCCTTAAACCATGGCTAAATAGGAAGTTCAAATCGTCTGAACTTTCAAAAACTAAATCTTGTTATTGGACAACGATACGTGTGGCTCTCAAAACGTCCCTCTCAGTTTGGATCAACCTAACCTTGTGTTCTGAGAGCAAATTAGCCTCAGGTGTTTTTTGGAATGTTCTTTTTTTTTAATAGCATGGTTAAAAAAAAGGGCAGCTGCTAGTAACTTGTAAAACTAGAAACGTTTCAGAAACGTGGCAATCGGACAGCTGTCCAAATGAAATAAAGCCAAAGTTTGCCAAGCAATCGAAACTCTACATGTACAACGTGGATATACAACAGGCTAAATGAATTATCTCCCGAGTACAAAATACTTCTAACCCATATATGGTATCTGTCGAGTATATATCAGCAATAAGCTCAGTGCACTGAGATCCTGAATAATAGACAGACATGGGGAGATGGCATGGAATAGATCAAATCAATCTCCTTCCACCGAACATAACGTGGCAGAAAGGTATTAGTCCTATCTCTCGATGGTTTTCCCAATGAGTACACTTGTTTGCTTGTATGACGAGTGCAAGGTTCATTTCAGTGATCATTTTCAACACAGTACAAGGAAAAAGCAAATCTGCAGAAATCTATAATTATTTTAAATTTGATAGTTCGGCCATAATGGGTAGATTAATGATAATTAGTGGTGCAAGCTTGGTTTATAAAGATGCTAGGAACCAATATGGTGCGTATATCGTAAGTATTTTACACGACGTTTGGCGAAACGATAATATCCTACGTGTAACATGAAAACTGAAATCGTGTATCCAACTCACAAAATAGTAACACACGAATTACCTCAAGCCCATTGCGCACACGCAGCTAATGGTTTTTACAGACAAAGAGGTGTTGTTATGCTTTAAAACTATTACTACAAAAAACTAGAATTACACAAACAAACACAACAGATAAATAATATAGTTAATCGTAAATATGCGAACAATTTTCAATTCCGTGAATTACTTTAAATGACCTTTTAATTGTATTTTATTTGCTAAAAGTGGGGGGCTATATAGCTCACTGTCCAAAAATGATTAATCAAATCGTTGACATTATCTGAAAGATCCTTTTGTCTTGTGTCGTATATGGCGAGAATATCGGCTTTTGTTCAGTCAGTCAGTCAGTGTATGGGAATACGAGTGTGTGGTTACTTGTTTTATTCAATTGATGGATTGATTGATTGATTGGATGGTTGGTTGATTGATTTATTGGTTGATTGATTGATTGATTGGACACTAGCATTGATAAAATTGATAAAATGCGAAGTTTTTGTAATGTTGAAAAATTATTTTCCTCTGATGTTGGTAAAACAAAGCATTACTAGGATGCAAATAAACTGCTCTTCGCTAATCGTAAATGAGGTACCTGGCACATTAAGAATCAAATATACCATGCTAGGTAAATATGAAAGCTGACGTTACTTGTTAATGTAGCGTTTGTTGTAGGGGTGTAACGACTCACTAATCGCTCGATACGGTACTTTTTGAGACATATTTACGCGATACGATAGTATTACAATACAATGTGATTTAAGTGACTTTCAATTTGAAAATCAAGGTACTGCCAGCTTATGGATTCAGATGATGATACTTAATCAAACAAATGGACAGATGTTTGGTAATGCCGTAAAGCAGTTTTACTCTTTCATCTGAGATATCCCGCCAAATTCAGAGAAATTTCTTTTTCCAAATGTATCGGCCACGTATCGTGATCCAGTGTAGACAATAATGTCAACGACGTTTCGTTGCACGGTAAGTTTTTGGATATTCCTATTACCATTGTGTTTAAATATTTATTACTGTTTTGAACCACGGCTGCTTATATCGATCTGTATTATAGTTTATTGGTGAATAAACATAAACATGGGTTTGATCTAAATATCAAGACAGTGACATAAATATCGATTTAACGGTTCGCACTCCTAAACACAGTAGGCCTACCCCTCAGCAAACAACTAATATACTTGAAATTGTCACCCTTTATTGAAGTAGGATAGTACGACTTATCAGTCACCCTTTTGTGATAGAAAAATGAATTTCTCCCAGACCTCATAGCCGTTATTACTTCCAATTGATTTTTGTAGAGAAGACCTGCAAACGATTCTCGAGAAATAAGATATCAGTAAAACGTTTATTACGGAAGTCGGTTAATATATTAAAACTAAATTTAGAAATGTTAACAAACTATGTTTCTGTCCAGTAATAGCTACTCAGTGTAAGAGATATCTTACACCTTTTTGGAATTAATTTGGTTAATTAATGTATTGAGGGTATTATAACCGCATGGTTGAGATTACTTCTACCCGCATTGATTGCAATTAAGTCTGAGATTTTGATCTTTTTTAGGCATATGTCGTGTTACTAATAATTTATTAATTAATTTTTTAACAAATAATCTTGCATGATGATATGGCCCCAAAACACAAAAGTCTCTCAAAAGCCATCCTGAATAATCTCTCAAATAATACGGCCCTAACAATGCTGTTATTTGGGCATTGGACAAAATAGTCAGATAAAATTGCGCATCCCACACGAAATGAGTGGTATGTCAAATATACATAATGTAAATGGCAGCTTATCAATCGTCTTCAAGGAATCAGCTGGACAAGTACTGTATATATATATGAAAACAATAAAATAGACATTGTCAATTGGATGCTGAATTCCCTTGGTCATAAAAACAGGTCAGTATCAGATGTGACCCGAATCGTAGCATTGAATTTTGCTATGCCGGTAATGTATAATGCACAAGGCTTTTGTAGCAATGTTCCGTGCCTAGAGTAAACAATGTCCAAGTCGATGCTGTGACATTATTTTGGTAACTAACTAACTTTTTGGTTTACCAGCCGATATGAAATACCCAGTAAGTACATGTAGTTGATTGTTTCTCTAGACGTAGTTAAACGGTCCCCACCCCAGCTGATCTTAATACCAAAACTGTGGATTCAATTAAACCCCACTTACCCGATGGTCAAGGCTACAAATAGTACGGTAGCTTAAAATCAGACCCTTTGTTGAATGATGACGTTAAACAAGTACTTTCTGAATCCCTTCAACTGACACACTGACTATGGACTTAATTCGTCCAATCACATTATTAGTTTTCTGAATACAAATACGATGCAGACTTGTCAGCATGCTGATCGCTGCTTGTAGTAGAAATGGCTCTAAACTTGCCGAGAGTCTCCTTTCTTCGTCGAATTATAACATCGTTAGTGTATTTGATAGTCGGAATCAGTTCCAATGGTAAAGTCAAGATAACATGTGAGGTTTGTGTTGTGGAGTAGCTCCGTAAAGGTTGTTATCGCTATGCATAGTTTCTCGAGTACTCAACGAGTTACCGGTACAATGGATTGTTGCTTTGTTTGATTGCGGTTTAATATCGTACTAAATCGTATTTCATTTATATAGGGACGGACTGTCCATTCCAGCTTGTCACTTGTTCAAATACGGTGGAAACCCACAAGGTAACCTCATAAAAAGCACCCTCGTGATTACCATAGCCACGTCTCACAGATTGTTTGAAAATAACATGTCAGTCTTAGAATAAATTGCAGAATGCATTTAGTTATGTTTATTCCTAGAAGCCTTTTTGCGTAAATAGGTACCGGTGTTCTAATACATCGAGTTGAAAAATGTTGAGAGAGATGCGGTTAAGTAGGAACTTCAGCACACATGACAGATCTGTATCGAAACAGTACCCATGGAAAAGCAAACACGCATAGCATATCCCACTATATCTTATGTGTCTCCCCACTCTGTAATAAAGGATGCATTTGGTATCGTAGAATAATTGTCAGCTTATCTTAAGACGATTCAGCCACTGATCAAATAAAACTTGGTGAGTCAAGTTGACAGACATCAGGGAAATGTCTTTAAGAATACAGCAAATCAATCCACTTAACCAGGCCAAATAGTTTGATTCTGATGGTAGCATCAGACGTTTGAAGGGCTTACTTGCGCGGCATCCGAATGTGAATCGACTTCAGGAATCACAATGAAGGCCGTACAAAAGTACCGGCAATAAATTGGTATTATAATTTCTACTTACCTGAAGAAGTGGGCGTGTAATAAATAGGTAATTGGATTGTATGATTGAGTATGATGTACATCGTCAACTTTAGAACAATTTACTATAGAAGAGTTTACAAATATTTATCCTTGGGTCTTCTCCTTCGGCCCACAATTTAAACTCTTCCACCTCAAACTGTCCTACAATTGGGAAACTTTATTTTTCAAGTATTTTGTGTGATAATCAGCACTTAATGGAACAAATTGTTTCGGTTGAATATCCACCTCGAGCTATGAAGTTGTAAAAAATGACTATTTAGAAACTTCATGGCAATGTCTCACAACACATTATTACTCGATCGTCTTTATTTATTGGCCCTTTTTATTGAAACTTGACAGACGTGTTTGTTGTAAACATGCCTTGATTGTCTACGAATCATAAGGTCGTGGAGCATGGTCATAAACGCTATGAAGTTTTAATGAAGTTTTTATCGTTTTTCTATTACTATATTGTAATAAAATTTCTCATCCATGTTCATTTGAAAATGTCACAAAGAGACTTATGGTTATAGAGTCAAGGTCATTTTGACCACGTATGCTATATGGGATCAGTCTAACACTGTTTAGAGATTGTGCCATACAGCGAGGCATTTCGTATATCAGTAGTATAGAAAGGGCAACTCAGGTCGTATTTATTAGTACATAATAAGGAAGGGTTCAACGTTATCATGTAATAGGCGATACCCACGTTATTATG
>JAQQZZ010030855.1:0-10750 GCA_030265115.1 Mopalia vespertina | reverse complement strand
TATTCGAAGATAAAGTTCCGAATCATGGTATCGTTCGGCTATTTCTAGTGGTTAGGAAGCTTCGTGTAGCATAGCTACTTACAGGGCAATTACAGTCCCGGATCAAAGGTTCACCATACAGGATTGCATCAAACAACTCATTTGATTAAAACCGTCACCGTCTTACCTCCATGCCTTGCGTACAGCCCGCCTGTGTTGAAAAGCTAAGGGTAATTTCTGGTTACAAAATGCAAGCCGCTTAGCCGCAAATTTTTACAGTGTGTCCTACTATCGAATGTGTTTTTATTCGCTCTGTTTACAGTATATAACTGCATAAACTCCTTGGTATTATCATCCGGCAAATATGAAGGAGAAGACGTCAATTTCGAGATGGGAGGACAAACAGCGCCAGTACCAGTACAAAGTGCTCAAGACATTTACATTAATAATTTTATGGACAGCTACCGTAAGTTATCACAATTTTCTTTCTCATAGTTTATTTTTTAGTTTATACCTGTTAGAACCAGATTACGAGAGAACCCAAACAACACACATATGTGGATAAATTGTCAAATAAACAAGACCTTACATACTTAATAGAAAGATAGATTCGCAGCTTTTACCGTCGTTGATATCAGTGGAAAGAATAGGCTACTATATACAGATATTAAGACGAAACCGTTCGGGAGCTAATGTTCACTCTTTTGTTGACCCAGCCTACTTCCATGTACCGTTCACGGGATCGAATCCGCCTGTCGACCCTCAGGTATATGAGTGTCACAAGATGTGTCTCCGGCAATCGCGGGGGTGGTTTTTACGAGGTTTCCTCCCGGTTTTCCGCCGTAATAAGGCAAGGATCAGTGTGAAGTGGACAATCCGACGTCATATAAGTGAAATACCCTTGAGTACGACGTTAAACCCCAATCAAACAAACAAACAAATCCATGTCATGTGTTTGTTCTTTGTTCTTCCATGTCATGTGTTTGTTCTTTGTTCTTCCATGTCATGTGTTTGTTTTTCCATGTCATGTGTTTGTTCTTTGTTCTTCCATGTCATGTGTTTGTTCTTTGTTCTTCCATGTCATGTGTTTGTTCTTTGTTCTTCCATGTCACGTGTTGTTCTTTGTTCTTCCATGTCATGTGTTTGTTCTTCCATGTCATGTGTTTGTTCTTTCATACCATGTGTTTGACTTTGTTCTTCCATGCCATGTGTTTGTTCTTTCATGCCATTTGTTTGACTTTGTTCTTCCATGCCATGTAGACAAATGGAAAACCTGAAAACTTCATTACATTTGTTAGATTATTTTCATTGATGTATATGTGATACCATAGACAAACCTTGCTTATTGTCGCCTGGATTCTCTGAATCTCTAAATATTTTGTGTTTTATGACAGGTGCTTGTCCTGAATCTTGCCATTGTGTGTTGCTATTCATGTCAATAGTGGATTCCAGAACATCTTTGGGTAGCACGCTGCATACACATACAAGATGTGTTAATTCTCATTGGTGTATTTGTTGGGCCATACATATACAAGATGTGTTAATTCTCATTGGTGTATTTGTTGGGCATACATATACAAGATGTGTTAATTCTCATTGGTGTATTTGTTGGGCCATACATTTGTTGAGTCACACACAGATAGAAGACATGTTCTATTTAAGGGCCACACATTCATAGTATGATTACACTCATTGATGTATCTGATTTATGTGTGCTATACGCAACAAGGTTATTCCTGGAGTCAATTCAGTTGTGGACAAAATATGGGTACAAAAAGACTATATGCCTAAATTAATGTTAGTACATTTAAACTGATATTTCCATAAAATCAGGGCATATCCCCATGGTCGGTATATGGTTTGTTCAATTTAAGATACAAACCTTACTTTTTTTTTGAAGACACTCGCACACAATATGTTGTTACACTCATTGATGCATTTGCTAGGCCATACATTCAGCAAGCCATTAGGTTTACTCTATGGTTTCATTAATAATTTCCATAGGTGAGAGGTGAAGAATGTTATTGAGGAGAAATTTTAGAAGTAAACACCATTGACTGAAGACCATACTCCCACTCATATTGTTAGAGTGCCACACAGAGTCTCTCTGGTATGTGTTCAGAAGTGAAGTGTGTTTTTTTTTTCTCACAGACTTTCCCATTCAGTAAGTTAATTGTCAACTAGCAGAGAATAAGAGGTGTTACAATGCCCATGGTCAACCTGTCAACGAACCTTGGTCTATAAACACAAAACATTGCTTTACTGGTAAGAACTTCTATTAATGTACAGGTCAACACATGTTGCTACCCCTCCATCATTTCTCTAGTGCATATAAACTCTAATCTTCACAAGTAAGTGTTGATCACAGATGTTTATTTAGATTAAACATGATTCAAATTTCTTTTCATAAATTTATTGGAACTGAAGACGATTTCAACAGTTGTTGACTAACATGTGGGTGTGTTTTTCATCGATATGTTTTAATTAGGTTTTAAATTACATCTCACCCACATATTGATTGTCACTACAGATCACAAAACTTTCTTTTCTGCCAAATAAATTTATGTTTCTTTCATATATGTCTGATAATGTATATATTTGGATAAAGCATTATCATTTTAATTGGGCCCCATCATCATTCATTGTTAAGGTTGTACTGTTCATTGTTCAGGTTGTACTGTGCATTGTTAAGGTTGTGCTGTGCATTGTTAAGGTTGTTAATTGTTAAGGTTGTACTGTTCAGTGTTAAGGTTGTACGGTTCATTGTTAAGGTTGTACTGTTCAGTGTTCAGGTTGTACTGTTGATTGTTACGGTTGTACTGTTCATTGTTAAGGTTGTACTGTTCATTGTTGAGGTTGTACTTTGCATTGTTAAGGTTGTACTGTTCATTGTTAAGGTTGTACTGTTCAGTGTTAAGGTTGTACTGTTCATTGTTAAGGTTGTACTGTTCAGTGTTTTGTTGTACTGTTCATTGTTACGGTTGTACTGTTCATTGTTAAGGTTGTATTGTTCATTGTCCATTGTTAAGGTTGTACTGTTCATTGTTAAGGTTGTACTGTTCATTGTTGAGGTTGTACTGTTCATTGTTAAGGTTGTACTATTCGTTGTTGAGGTTGTACTGTTCGTTGTTAAGGTTGTACTGTTCATTGTTCATTGTTAAGGTTGTACTGTTCATTGTTAAGGTTGTACTGTTCATTGTTAAGGTTGTACTGTTCATTGTTAAGGTTGTACTGTTCATTGTTCAGGTTGTACTGTTCATTGTTAAGGTTGTACTGTTCAGTGTTAAGGTTGTACTGTTCAGTGTTAAGGTTATAATGTTCAGTGTTACGGTTTCAGTAATTACTGATGACCAGCCCCTAACCCTGCTGGTACAGGATGTGTAGTCAAGTTGAGAATGTTCAAATAACTTCAGAAACAATCTAGCTTGTTACTCAATGTCCTACTGATATTTGAATTCAACTATTGTCTGTCATTATTACATATGTACAAATAAAATGTCGGTTAAAACGGTTTGTAATTGACAAGCCTTTCCCTTTCACATATGTGCTAACTCCTAGACTTACTGGAGACTGGTTTGGACAGTTTTGGTAATGGTCAGGGACTGGAAGATCTTCAGACCAGTGAAACATTCAGTGCTACTTTTAAAGTGTGCTAATTAATTTAATTAAATTAGCTGCCTCAACACTTAACAATTAAGTGGATTGAAGACAAATAAAGTTGAGGGTTAAATAAGGTTTTAAAAGCCACTCAGTCTTAATACTGTATGTCTTCTAAATATTGGATTTTAAAATGTGGACCTCTCTTACTTTTGATGTTTTTGGTGTTATGTGTCAGTCTTTGTCAATGTATTGGACATATAATTCCAGTTTTAACAAACATATTTTTGAAATCAAATACAGTAATTTTTTGGAGCATTTCTTAGGAAAAAAATAAATAATTAAATTTGAATATCTCTATCAGTAACGAGAGGAATTAACATTGCTGTCCAGTAAGGAATGACGATATAACAATGATTGTATTCTTCCATGGAAATGTTGAATTGGAGATATTATTGACACAGGTTGAAGGGCCTCCTCCTATTGTCTGCCTGTCTCAATACCACTTAAAATATCTTAAAAAGTGGGTTATCTTTAGTACAGGTTTACTTAAAGGCACTGCCTTGACATTTAATTCTTTTGTGACATTTAGAGGATTCTTGAATTGTACATGTTAGCTTGAAATTTAAAGTTAATTTAATTTGTAAATATAAAAAAAAGCAATTTAATTTTATTTGATTGACCTATATAATCATACACAGCATAGCCTTTGTGGTTATATTTGGACATATTTATTTATAATTGTTGAGACAAAACTTCCATGCAAGAAAAAAAAAAGCTGATAAGAAACAGACAAAAATTCCTTGTTGTGAAAACAAAAAGAAGTTAGGCTGCAAACAGCGTGTTTGAACACAAAAGTTTGATAACAAAGCTGTTGAATTAGTGTTATTAAGTGAGAGAACAATTTCCCCTGACAGCTCTGTTTACACAGACAAATATATAGCCACAGTAGTATGGAATGGTATGAGATGAACTAATGCACTGAGACATGAGGCTTTTATTTAGTGATCTTTATAAGTGAAGTAATAGCCTGGCTTGTGGTTACACCCAGTTTACCAATCCCCTCTCTCATTGAAACAGAAATAATGTCGTTTAAATCCTGTAGATACAAAGAGTTTTGTGAGTATTTATTTTAAAAAAAAATGTCAGTAAATAACTCCTACCAGCCAGTTATCATTTTTCAGAATAGAAATTTGTTTAAACAGCTCTCTTTGTTTTTATATATATATAACAATCTGATTAAGATAAAGACATGTTTAAAATGAGTCTGTCCAACATATAATGGTCTGTAGACTTTTCTACAGCTCAACTATGTTTAAATGGTTGTGATTTTGTTTCAAGAAATACATGTAAGATTAACTTTCTGTGATAAATGACCACCAAGTCATAGCCCTGGGCATTTACCCATGTTCATTAACCTATACCAATGGACATAATGCAGTGGCAAAGGTCAACATATAACAATGAGGATTAACCCATGCCAAAGAATATAAACCCAGGCCCTTGAGTGTTAACCCATAACAATGGATATTAACATCGATCAATGAACCATAACAATAGATATTAACATCGATCAATGAACCATAATAATGGATATTAACATCGATCAATGAACCATAACAATGGATATTAACATCGATCAATGTACCATAACAATGGATATTAACATCGATCAATGAACCATAACAATGGATGTTAATATAGCTCCATGCACCATAGCAATGTATGTTAAAATCGTTCAATCCACCATGACAATATATGTTAACATCGATCAATGCACTATAACAATTGATGTTAACATGGGTCAATGCACTATAACAATGGATGTTAACATGGGTCAATGCACTATAACAATGGATGTTTACATGGGTAAATGCACTATAACAATGGATGTTTACATGGGTCAGTGCATTATAACAATGGGTGTTAACATGGGTCAATGCACTATAACAATGGATGTTAACATTGGTCAATGCACTATAGCAATGGATGTAAACATGGGCCAATGCACTATAACAATGTATGTTAACATCGTTCAATGCACTATAACAATTGATGTTAACATGGGTCAATGCACTAAACAATGGATGTTAACATGGGTCAATGCACTATAACAATGGATGTTAACATGGGTCAATGCACTATAACAATGTATGTTAACATCGATCAATGCACTATAACAATGGATGTTAACATCGATCCATGCACCATAACAATGGATGTTAACATGGGTCAATGCATCATAACAATGTATGTTAAAATCGACCAATCCACCATACAATGGATGTTAACATCGATCAATCCACCATACAATGGATGTTAAAATCGACCAATCCACCATACAATGGATGTTAACATCGATCAATCCACCATACAATGGATGTTAACAGCGATCAATCCACCATAACAATGGATATTAATCAATCAATGCACCATAACAATGGATGTTACATATTTTCTTACCACACACAAGACTACACTGCAAGTTTGTTCAAAGAATTGGTCTGTAGTCAAATAAATGGACATTAAGTAAGATTAAGGCAGAAACATTTTAGACAATTGGTTGTAATCCTCCCCAATACAAGAGTATTACCCTACAGATTGTACAAGGTTTATTTGGCTACTGGAAGCAATTCTTGATTTGTTGTGAATCTAGTGTATGATAAATAAATAGGATAGTCGGATGTCTTGAAGTGGGTGTTTTGAAGGAATATTTCCTTACAATTGTCAATGATATGTTAGCTGTTACAGGAGTATGTTGATAGAAATTTATATTTTGTTTGCCTTTCTTTGATTTGTAATGACTGATTTAATGGCAGTATTTGTTTTCATTTCATTACAGGATGAAATTATTGGGTGAGATGCTGGCCAAAACTCACAGGGATGAATTCCACCAGTAAGACCCTTTATTTTATAATACATGGTCTATATCTGAAAGGTTGTGAGAGTGGGAGAGGTAATTCTTAGACAAAAAAAAGTTTCTGGAAAATAGTGTATTTTGTATTTAATCTTGACTGTTGGCTCAAATAACCAGTTTTGTAAGCTTAACGGCAGTTGTTTGGAATATAGCAATGCTGTCTCTACTCAGCACTGCAAGAAAGATTACATTTCCAAAACCGCAAAACACTTAACATTTATGGCTCTGCTAATTTCGATGAATGTCGGAATGCACTGCCATCAAAAAGGTGAAATACTCTTGATTGTGGTGTAAAATAACAATCACGGAATCTATCGATACACCGATCATTCAACCAACCTCAAACTTAACCCAACCCAACAGCCACCCAACTCAACCCAACAGCCACCCAACTCAATCCAACAGCCACCCAACCCAACAACCACCCAACCCAACAACCACTCAACCTTACAACCACCAACCCCAATGCAACAACCACCCACCCACCCCAATAACCACCCAAACAACAACCATACAACTCAACTACAACTCAATAACCATACAACACAACAAACACTAAAACCCAACAACCACCAAACCCAACAACCACCCAACTCAACAACCAACCAACCCAGCAACCAACCAACCCAACCCAACAACCATACAACCCAACAACCACACAACACAACAACCACCCAACCCACACAACCAACCCAACAACCATACAACCGAACAACCACCCAACCCAACAACCACCCAACCCAACCCATACAACCAACCCAACAACAATACAACCCAACAACCACCCAACCCAACAACCACCCAACCCAACAACCACCCAACACAACCCATACAACCAACCCAACAACAATACAACCCAACTACAACCCCACAACCACCCAACCCACACAACCAAACCCACAACCACCCAACCCACACAACCAACCTAACAACAACCCAACAACCACCCAACCCACACAGCCAACCCAACAACCACCCAACCCAACAACCAACCACCCTACCCATCCAACCCACACAACTAACCCAACAACCACCCAACCCAACAACCACCCAACCCAACCAACACAACCAACACAACAACCACCCAACCCACACAACCAACCCAACAACCAACCACCCAACCCACCCAACCAACCCAACAACAATACAACCCAACAACCACCCAACCAACCCACCCAACCCAACAACCAACCCAACAACAATACAACCCAACAACAATACAACCCAACAACCACCCAACCAACCCACACAACCACCCAACCCAACAACAATACAACCCAACAACCAACCAACCCACACAACCACCCAACCCAACAACCAACCCAACAACCACACAACCCAGCATCACCCAACACAACAACCATACAACCCAACTGAACAACAACCCAACAACCATACAACCCAACTACAACCAAACAACCACCCAAACCAACCAACCAAACAACAACCATACAACCAACCCAACAACCACCCAAAACCAACAACCATACAACCCAACAACCACCCAACCCAACTACAACCCAACAACCACCCAAACCAACAACTATACAACCCAACAACCACACAAACCAACAACCATATAACCCAACAATCATACAACCATACAACCCAACAACCACCCAACCCAGCAACCACCCAACCAACCAACCAACCAACCAACCAACCAACCAACCAACCAACCAACCAACCAATCATTCAATCATTAAATCTTTCACATATGCGAAACGTCAAATTCGGAAACTATAAATTTATTTTTATTTTTCTTTTGAGTGGGGGTGCTGTGGACAAAACTTCGTGGAAGGTAAAATAAAAATGTTTTAAACTTTGAAATAAACTGATCTAAAATGTTTATGTTTCTGTAGTGTGATTGTGGTCATTTCAAAACGTATACTGGAGAATTGACTGTTCATTCATAGGCCTACATTAACACTCCGCTATAAACAGGGACAACAAATGTTTATTACAGTGGTGTTAGTTCGCGTAATTCCTCCAGCCACGACACACATACTTCTTGGACATCCTTTTGAAAGCTGGCACCAAATTGGCTCGTATTGCACAATACAGAAGCAGGTATGTTTGTATTTTGTATGTTGTGGTCTAAACATACAGAGGCAAATGTATATTTTGAACTATAATTAATTGTTCATTTCTGTCCTATTTAATAACGTCCAGGTGTGCCGATAAACATTCTGTGACTTTGACAATAGCTACTTTACATGTGGCCGGCACACGGGGGATTATACATCATGCCTGCTGAGTTCAAGTTCCGGAAGTCGAGTTAGCCAAGCCAAATGTGGCAGCAAATTCTGCGCACGCTGAAAACTGAAACCGCCCCAATGGTGGCGATCAACAACGCCGAAATAATGTCTTCAAGATTTGTAGAGGCGCGCGACACATTAGTGGTCAATCCCTAGGAAATTTACACAGTTTGAATAAATTCAAAGCGGATATAGCAGAGTAAAATATACAGCCCCACCACGGCGAATCGAAACATACTTCTGGTCCCGTTTGGTACAAATATACATGCTCAGACACTTTGGGTTGTTTTTAGTGTAAAAGTTAAAGATTTTTTTGGAGTTCTTTTTTTTTGCTGACCTCCCAAGTGACACATGTAAAATGCTAATAACGCGAATCCCCTATTAAAGCTTTTAAAGTAAACATTCCGCACAAATACTGGCAGATTAAAAGCATTGTTTGCTGCTGAAGTATTTGTTTTGATGACTTATTTTGTGTGCATACAAAATTTAACATGATAATTCGATTTTTTTTACACGGAATCTACCGCTGAAATATATTTAAAAATATGAAGAGTTTTTTTTCAAATGCAGCTGCCATGAATGCTTATAGGATTATTCAAACTCCGTGTATGATGGAAGCTAGAACCAGGGTGCCCTAATGGACACGGTGACAACACTTAAACTGGCTTGATCACACAACAATGGGGTCAATTTGCAATATTCCAAAATCACAATATTCATAGTTTCACAGATTTTCTAATAAAATATCAAATTGAAATTTACCAATAAGTCTGAAATCTTTAAAGCTGAAGTGAAATTTAAAAAAAGCAACAAAAACTGCCATCGATTGTTTTTTTCCAGGTTCGTCCTAGATATTTGTTCATCGATGTTAACAAATATATGTCAACTTCAGTGTTTGAATTTCTGAGCCCCGAGGCTCGATTAAGACGAGTTTTAAAACGAGTGTTGACAAAACTTGTTTTAGGCGACCGTGATATTTGAAATACTGTATAGTTAAGTAAAAAAATACATTGCTATTAATCGTTTAATGGTTGAAAATTTAAAAAAAAAATCATTAGAATATATACGTACATTTTTCCAAAAAACATAACAGTTCTTTTAACAACTCTTCGAACCTCCAATAATTTTGGTAAACATTATAATTTTTTTTGGCGTTATACAGTGAAAAAATTATAATTTTAGAACATTGAATGTTCGTTTTATAAAGAATCGTTTTTGTTGGCTAATTAACCTAAATCAAATTAAAAAGATGCTAATCGATATTTTTTCTCCTTTCTTCTTAGGTTTTGCTTTCGTGAAGCTTTTTAATGTAATATGTTTTCTTCTATTTATTAAAATTTTGTTTGGTATTTTTTCGGATTTTTTTTTCATTCTTTATTTGGGGGGTGGGGGGGATTGGTTGAGAAGGAGGAGTTTGGGCCTGCTCTTCGCTTAATCTCAGTGGTTATTAAATCCTTCTCTAGAGCCGCCATCACGAATACAAACTTAGAAAGCACGATGTTCGCATCAGAGTTTCGTACAAATATCTATAATGCAGATAATTGTCAATTCCTCTAAGCCGGGGTCTTCAACGTGTCTTAATTGGAGTTAACAAAAAATAAAAGGCAAGTTAACACTTTAATTGGAAATAAGTCGTATAAGCTAAATCCAAATCCCATTGGAAATCGACACGACTTAAATGACATAATCTCAGTGGGCAATCTGACTGGTTAATTCCCTTGTGTCATGCGTTGAGATCAGATTAAATAACCTCGCACTCAACATACAAGTAGTCACGTGGTATTCCAGGTACAAACCACCATTAATCGGAATCTGCCGAATCCTTTCGGAAGATCGATCGTCGCCGTTGCTAGACAACAGCATTATGAACGGACCTACTTTTCTTCTGCCATCTTTTATCGCCTTAACTATTATAAAATGCAACCCTTAACACACTAATCTTTGTCACAGTGTGTGGTGGTGTGTGAGTGGAGGGGGGGGGGGGGGGGGGGGGGGGGTT
>JAQQZZ010030844.1:0-10751 GCA_030265115.1 Mopalia vespertina | reverse complement strand
ACCCAGTTCTTTGCAAACAAATTATGGGGATGTATTCTTTCTAAGTTCAAGTATTCTCCAATAAAATGCTAGATAAAATTTCTCAGCTTCTCATACCCCCATATCGCACATCTATATAAAGTAACATTAACATAGCATTATGTTGGCCAATTCAGTCTGTTTCCATTTTGCACAACATACAGCTATGTGCTAACACATATTTCTGTGCCTCATAGTAAAACAAACAAAGAAATACCCTGTAATAGGTGTGTCCGTTTACAATGTCAATCTCCTACCCATGATATCTTAAACTTCTTTCTGGTTTGCGCCCCTTCTAAAAACGACCAATTTAGCTTTACTAACATTAATAATAAGTTTCCAAATGTGACACTATTCAGAAAAAAAATTGTATTTTTTTATTTCTCTCCCTAGCTCAGTTTTCCAACAGAACTGCATCATCTGCATAGAACAGTAACAATAATTTAAAGTCTAAAACAGCATTATTTGCAGTAATCCGAATACTATTACATTCATTTTCCAAGTTCATGCAGTCTTCCGGGTCATTTAGGTACACAGAAACTGAAATGGTGGCATACTCTTTCTTTGCTTTAAGCCTACTTCTATTATTAAATATTTTGTATTCCAATAATTTTCACAAGATATACAACATTTAACTTCTTTCTACAAATTAACAACTAGCCTCGATAGTTTCCTATACAATCCGTTACTTATCAAATTCTAGACGTAAATCAACAAATAAACAGTTTAATGTTTGTCAGGCGTCACATCGTAACTGCGCATGCCCACACCTAGTTTTTTGTTGCTATATCGCGTTTTACGCCTGTGTCAGTGTTTCTTGTGAACGATTGAACCTTCATCCATTTGATTGATTGATTGATTTATTTATTTATTGATTGATTGATTGACCACTTATCAATTGATTAATCAACAGATTGATTGATTGGTTGATTGATTGATTGATTGATTGATATGTTGATTGATTGATATGATGATTGATTCATTGATTGATAATTGATTGATGTTAAACGCGATGCTCAATATGACGGCAGTGTATTCACTTGACACAAGCACAAATATCAAATGTGAAAATTAATCCTCACCATCTACTAAATGACAGAATTGCTAGTCTCCAAACAAACTGTCCATATCCAGAGAGATCAACTATTTTCGAAGTATGCTTCAGTAAAGTCAAAACTCACACTAGGCTCCATTTAAAAATCAAAAGAATCTATGTCAAGTGCATTCTTCTGAATTATTGAACAACACTACTTCTACAAATTCACATGTCACATAATGTATAGATCTAGTTTCTGCTTCGTGGTAAACACGTATTTTTGTTTTGGAACTCCATGAAGGCTATAATTCAATGTTATATTTTGACAGACAAATGAGCATTCCCCGCCCGGCAATGGGACGAGGTCAGTTATACTCAGCTGGAGAAAGGTAATTGCAACTTAAACCGAGAAACTACTGAACGCATAACTTATTTTATTTTATTTTTAAATTGTATTTGTGTGCAGTCTTTAAGGTT
Source organism: Mopalia vespertina (assembly GCA_030265115.1). NCBI lineage: Eukaryota > Metazoa > Mollusca > Polyplacophora > Chitonida > Mopaliidae > Mopalia > Mopalia vespertina. Next base: position 9,220 of record JAQQZZ010030844.1, on the reverse strand, counting down.
GTGGCTCTTTGTTGTGCGTGTTTGATTGATTTGGGGTTTAAAGCCGTAGTAAAAATTATTCAGCTGGTATGACGGCGTGGCAGCCCAATTGACATAGGAAATCACTCTAAAAAAACGAAGGCAACATAGAAGAAATAAAGATAGAATCAATGGACGTAATACAAACAGATTGGCTTCATGTTGCCACTTAGCACTGAGATCACCAAGCTGAGAGGAAGCCCCATCCCAACCGGATGTTTACAACGTACGCCCAGGGGCAGTCTTTGTTTTTACAGAATACAGTTATATAAGAAGATAGGAATCTATAGATGATATTAGACAGAGAAGTTTGAATACCATAAATATTGCACGAATGGGTGATTGAAATAACACACGAGACGCGAATCGAAGCGTCCAATGGGTTATTCTTTTTACCATTCACGAGAGCAATATTTATGGTATTTAAACTTACCTGTGTAGTTTTCTATTTATTATTTAAATCAACTATATAATGAAAACCCATGTCAAATTCCCCGATCAGCTGTAACCTATAATCTGGCAAATGTCAGAATGGGGCTGTGTAATCCCATCGATATTCCTACGCTTTAATGAAATAAAACCATATTTTACCAATGTTGTATGCATTATAAAGATATCAGTTGTCGCTACCTTACACTACTAGAATTTCCTATACGTTTCCCAATTGGATTGTCATAATATTTTTCTGTCCGACTGTCCCTTGGTTTTTGCTAGAACACGAGACTATTGACGCTCAATATTTTAAAGCATGGATGTTTTGTTGTATTTATGGTTTCAACTCTTTTTCTCTGACTTGTTGAAATCAATTCACCTGGTCAATCTCACTTTATCAGTGTTTTGTGTCGTGCGGTCTACATTGAATTACTCCGTTTAATCTGTCCAACTGGAGTGTGCAGGCCTCACTCAAAAGAGTACCGTAGACCTGACAGGGTCAAAGTTCAGAGAGAAATAACAAAAATATATCATTATGGAGTTTGCACAGAGTGCGACTGTTATTTATCTATATTGAGTTTCAGTGACCACTTTTACAAAATGTCGTACGAGAGTAAGATCAAATGCGATATTGCTTACGCCTAAAGTTTAATGTGACGTAATATTATCGTGGAAGTTTTTTTTGCCGCACGATATTTTGTGAAAAAGGCCCCAGTACTCCAATGACTGGTTTAATATTCTAATATTTATTTTATTCACAGCAGTACAGATTGGGAATATGGATCGCATCCGACGTTAACGTATGCAGAGGCAGGAAGATCACGTGACCAGGGGCATTATCAGATGTAAACGACATTTCTGGACTTGCACCCGCTCTCCACGCCATATCTATGGATGACATGAAATTTTATCGGATTGCACCCCTAGACAGATTTGTGCTGTTTTGTACGTAAACAGGAAAGCTGAACCCCTCATCTCGTGTCATGTTAGGATTGTGTTTTAATAATTTTCAAGTGAAATTAACAGTGAGTTTAACCCATGACAAAATGGAAACAATCGTAAATCGTGTTGGGAAGATGACCTGGCCCATCGTGGACACACAGTACTTACCATGATGTTGTAAGCGATGACGTTACCTAGATTAGAACCGCACTTGGAATTGGTTATGTTCTATTCCAAATGTCATTGTGAATATTAATAGATTTGTATTTGTTGTTTGTTTTTGTTTTTTTTGTTTTTTTTTAATACTTGAAAATGAAATAACGGATAAGTTTTGAGTTGTGCAGTCAAATCTTTATGTTGTGATTCCAATCTGTGGCGGAAAACTCAATCACCCTAATCAGCATTTTGATGAAATTGATGTAAGAATAATTATAGATGAACATGGTATATAGTTAAAGTAAATAATCGCAGCGACATGTAAATAATGCTTTGTGATGGTTTGGCAATCCAGTCATACGTGTCAAATCACGCACCTGTGTTTACTCTGCTATATCAACGTTTTGATGTGGGTAATGACACCGCTTGTCAGCCTAGATACAGTTAAACGCGTTGTTCTAATAAACAAAGACTGGTTTCTGAACAAAGTTACCCATGTCTTCCACGACTGCTAAAATCACCCAATGCAAAGAACTTCTGAGATGTTTGAACACCTCTTCAAGACAATGGCCAAAGTACATGACATCGGATTTTTAATTGTCAATTTCTAGCGAAATGGGGATAATATGTCATTGGACTAATAAAAAAGTGATCAGCCAATCAGAAAGGAATTCAAAAAAGCACGACAGCGCTGGCCTTCGCTGCCACCAGTTTCGTTGTGTGAAAGAAAGTTCCAATGTGAACAGAGGGTTTAGGAGCTACAACCCAATGGGGTTTGTGGCTAATTTGTGAGAAGTTTAGTGATGTTATTTCCCGCCTAATCCGGAGAAGATATAACTGGAGATGTGCTCTGTGTTTTGTACTCTGGTGCCAAAAACGGGTCACTTCTGTATCGATATTATTTCAATAGGACATCAATGTGGTAACGTAAACTAACAACGACCCAGCATAGTTATACAACTGACTATTCCACGAATGCAATATTCCATGACAATCAATGGAGCCTAACATTACTTGTATGTTCTTTTCTTCTTCTGACACGTCTAGTCTCTTCAGTCAATATGAGTGGTGTGAATAGTATATTATTGATATCTGCTCTATGGGAACATTATTATCCACGGATTTCACAATGGCTATTGTTATTGTAGGGAATGAGAATTTTGCTTGCCTGATCGACAAAAATTGACGGCAGAACGATACCGCAATTATGCGAATCTTCGAAGGGGGGTATTTACACATACAGCCACATCTCATGTGTTGTATTTTTGCAGTTGTAACACTGCGTAAATACACAAAAACATACAAGTAAAAGCGCCGCTGTTGAATAGGCTACGCATGACGAAAGTTTAGTCAATTGTATTTGCTAGAAGTAAAACTCGAATATGACCATTGCATCTTCGTTCAAATCTCTATTACGGTTTATGTGAACAGCTTTGTCCTATTTCGATAAACCTAAAATCACCCACACTCGATTCTCTTCTATGTTGAAAAACTTGGAGCAAAAATTGATAAGCAATGTGTTGCCAACTTTTCACGTGAAAGTGAATGGATATTTTAAAATGAATGCATAATAACTTGTTAATGAAATACTTCGAAATACTTTATCGATTTATATTTCTTTTTCTGTACAATAACTGTGTCGTATACGTTTCTTTGTAATTATTGTTGACCTGTGATTGGTTGTATTCAGTTAATCGTCAGTTGATATTGTTAATAGGTGTCTTCCACATTGATTAACGTATAAAACAAGCATACTGTTTTATATTGGGTTAAACTTGAAAATCACACAATTAGGGATTTTTTTTAAGCTGACGATGAATCATTTTTTCATGCTCACAAAGGTGGATAACGGAGTCGAATGACAGGAGTTATTTACATTCCAACCTGCTCTTTAGATGTGTTCTGTATTTGAATCGGAAGGGTTGAAGTTCATTTGGATAGACGATGCATGTCCGTGGGAGGATGATAAATACGCATGCAACATGCAGATCGGTATGTTTGTTTATGCCACTCACATGACGGCGTACCAGCCCAAAGAGAAATTAAATTCACCCTCATTGCCACTTGTAACAAACAAAGACAAGCCTGATCGGGGTCCTGGTTCACCTTAGCCCTGAGAGCACCATCCGCCAGACCAGATCGGTTCTTTGTTGTTATTGACCATCTGTTCTCCTACATCACACTCACGTTTAAGTACTGTTGATTGGGATAAATAAATAAATATTGTCTTAAACTGTTATGTTTAATTGTACAAAGAAGGGGTTTGTTAAGTATTTTTTTTAGGAAATAAAATATATATGATTATTGACAATCTGATATTTGAGTTTTATTGATTTTTAAATGTATCCACTGTATGCCAAAGCCAAAGCAACATCTGTGCTCACATTATAGACAAGTACATAGCATGTGAGATTAAAACGTCAATGCGATCACCTGCATACTTTACATCTTCAGTCAGGGTAACACTGGCATAATGTACAGTGCGTCATAGCATAATGTAGACAACAATGCCAATAACTTTATGAGCAACATTGTACAATAAATGTAGAATCTATAGTCTTCCCTGGCACACTGAATGTGTTAAATAATAACAATTATTTGATCAATGAAAGTGAAAGTGTATTGATTGTTGTGTTTTACGTTGTGTTGTTGGACTTTTAGGAAGGCTGTGTCAAACAACCCCAACCTCTGCAAGTTACTGACAACACCCCATTATCACACTGTTGTTTATTTGGCCATCTGTTGTCATATTATAGAACTGCTCTAAAATTCGAGGCTAAACACCAATCAAACAAACTCTCAAAAAAATGACCTGAATTGTGCCGTGGATGTCAATGTCTCTCTATGTGAATCCCTGACACAACGTTAACGAAGCCTCAGTTTGGTGTATATACAGTGTATTATAAATATATGGTATTATCAACGCATAGCAACATTCAAAAATGCGAGCAGTATAGCCTTTTATAAAAAGTAAGATTTTCCTTTAAAAATATTTATAACTACGTCATCGCTCAACATTTATTACAGTAGGTCCTATCTGTTAGAGAAAAAAAGAACTGCAGAAACTGTTAAAAGTTTTTACAGTATTGGTTGGGAAAAATATCGGTCAAAAGTTATTACAGTATATGTTAGTACAGTGACCACAATATCAGTTACAAGTTATTACGGCATCGGTTGATATTACAGTATATGTTAGTAAAGTGACCACAATATCAGTTACAGGTTATTACTGTATCGGTTGTTATTACAGTTCATGTTAGTACAGTGACCACAATATCAGTTACAGGTTATTACTGTATCGGTTGTTATTACAGTTTATGTTAGTACAGTGACCACAATATCAGTTACAAGTTATTACTGCATCGGTTGTTATTACAGTATATGTTAGTAAAGTGACCAGAATATCTGTTACAGGTTATTACTGTATCGGTTGTTATTACAGTATATGTTAGTAAAGTGATCACAATATCAGTTACAAGTTATTACTGTATCGGTTATTACAGTATATGTTAGTACAGTGACCACAATATCAGTTACAAGTTATTACTGTATCGGTTGTTATTACAGTTTATGTTAGTACAGTGACCACAATACCAGTTACAAGTTATTACTGTATCGGTTGTTATTACAGTATATGTTAGTAAAGTGACCACAATATCAGTTAAAAGTTATTACTGTATCGGTTGTTATTACAGTATATCTTAGTACAGTGACCACAATATCAGTTACAAGTTATTACTGTATTGGTTGTTATTACAGTATATCTTAGTACAGTGACCACAATATCAGTTACAAGTTATTACTGTATCGGTTGTTATTACAGTATATGTTAGTACAGTGACCACAATATCAGTTACAAGTTATTACTGTATCGGTTGTTATTACAGTATGTCTTAGTACAGTGACCACAATATCAGTTACAAGTTATAACTGTATTGGTTGTTATTACAGTATATGTTAGTACAGTGACCACAATATTAGTTACAAGTTATTTTAAATTTTAAAATATTGGCAAAGTGAAAGTAAGAAAACAACGCTTGACATTGTTTTGGTATGTTGCTAATAGCAAAAGTTGTGTAGACATATACTGGTTCGATAACGCTTCTTGCGAGGACGCGTACACAATCAAATCTGTTCTCCCAAAGAAAGGCAGAAAATTACCAGCATGCATGCAGTAGCCTAATGTCCGATGACCCAGCAACTATGTAACGACGAAAGAAGGGAATAGTATTTACTATGCCAGCAGAACTTTCAGGTCAAGTCTTTATGATGTGTTAGTGTAATATTATATTTTCAACTATAATCCATTTGGGTTTAGGATTTCACGAACTGCTATACGTACATATGTATTATGACTTCCCACGCGTCTTGTTAAGGGGCTTATGTTTTACAAAATACTTTCAAACAAATAAACCCTGCGGACCTAGAAAAAGAGAGTCAGTTACAGTGATCAGATAAACAATAAAGAAGTCCAATGCGTTGAAATCGCGCATGAAAATGGTGAGACGTAAATTACGGTGATTGCAGAAAGCAACGCGACATTCCGTTCAGCAGTTTGTAGGTAATACGTTTTGGCGAGGAAATTTGAAATGGTATTTTGTATGTACTCTGGATCACGGCTATAAATGTATACCCGATTAAATCGCGTCTTACAAATAGACGTACATTGTAATACTATCACATTGTATTTGTTTTCTTATGTTCTATAAGTTTATTGTTATATATCTTTTCATGGTGACCGCTCCACGTTAAACTCCCTAATATGGAAGTTGCACTTTTCTGAGCTTCTGTGGTGTCTGTCGACTCCATTCGGTTTTATCACATTTATATCCGAAATGTTAAGATATAATGTTTCCATAAACGTGCTCAATCGTCCATTTTACCACTATTCGATGTGGGAGAGTTTTTATTTTTGGTCAAGTCTGTCAGTCTGAAGTTTAAGTAATGCAAATTATTCTACCTAACACTGTGGCTAACGTGACGATATACAACGGTTATGGACTCAGTATTGCTAGTCTATTACCAATAGACTTAAAAAAAGTTATTTCTTTTTACAACAAATATTCGTAGAAAAAGCACGTTTGAGCCCAGCCAAGCTACAGTAACAATGGGCACAGCCTCTGGCATCAGATGTTCGGAGTGCTCCTGGCTCACTTTTTCCAGGGGATGAGCACATTGTACACAAATCGGTTGTTGATCAACACAAATCACAGAAGCAAGTTTTCCTTTAAATCCAATTACTTGTTGACGTCAAGTACAAACAAACACATCTAAAGCTGAAATTAAGATCGGTTACATTAGAACATATAATATATATAATCATATACCAATGAGTCTTAGCACACAGATACAGAGGCATGGTTTATCCGCGTCTAATGGTTCATATACGTAGGCCTACGGTCTGACACATAAAGATTTCAATGTTTTTATTTTATATGGCAGAGCCCAATAACGAGACAGTGGAAACCTTCGACTGTGTAGCAGAGCTCAACACTTCGCAACCAGACATATTCAATCAAATTTCCTTTAACCAGTGGAGGCTATGCGACATATGTTGGGGGAATTTTCAGTAGTTAACCATTTTAGAATGAAATGGCTTAACACAGTTGCTGAGAATCCACCACTTACACTAAACAATCTCCTGTTTGTATGCATCCACGGTAAAGACTGTGTTTTTTTAATAGCGCTACTGCTGGGCAAACGAAATATACATGAGTGTAAAATGAAACATCTACAGCCACATATTGCTAATATGAAAAGAACTGTCAAAACGTAGTATAAACCAGAAAGGGGTATTTTATATAACAAGCCGGATATCACTGGCTTTAAGAATACCTGGGCAACCTTTTATATTTTAGGAATCATTAACTTATGTTTTATGGTATAAGTGCATAAAAATTGTATTACCTATGGCAGAAATCAAATTACACTGTTGTGTCGCAAGACATGGAATATTATTATTTACTGTTAAACAGAACAGTTGTGACTCTGTTACATGTAAGATCATTGTTCCTCCAATAACAATTAGACTAAATATTAAAACAAAAACAAATATATACAAAAATTGGCATAAATGGGAAAATTGGATAAGCGTTTAAAATATTGCCTCTGAGTCATCGATGACTTAGTACATGCCACCAATTATGATATACATTTACATGTAGCGAACTATTTGCATGTCTTCCGTGGACCTATATACTTGTATATAGAGAAATCGATTTTTTTTTCAGGTCACACAGTTCTTTTAAATTTTACTAAATACGATCAATTCGTCTGTGCGTACACACTTAGTATTGATTTGTAGCTTTTGAGGGCTTTTTCTAAAGAGGCGTCACTGGTACAGCTGGTGTCAAACATGCTCATCGGCAGGAGACAATTGTTCTCCTCTTAAAGGAGCTATAATTGATAACCAACTAACATAGTCATAGTCACAGCGACATGACTAATTCACAAAAGGTTTGCCTCTATTAGTGAATGGAAACAGAAGGAATACGTTCGAGGCATTTAACGGTGACTTATATCTTTGTTCCTCTGAACAATTTATTGTAGAAAGAAAGTTAATAAATTCCTCTGTCACGACAGCATTCGAAAGTACGACATTTTATGGTAAGCAAATAGTTCTGGCATTGATAGTCAAACAGCTGTATGGTAAGTGGCGCTATTATTTAACGTATTAATATGAAACACGAGAAGTTTTAATAAGACATTGTTTCCAGAATCAACAATCAGCTTTAACAGCTCTGGGTGTGTCCTTAAACCAACTCACTTCATTGCCCATTCACTGGATATGCTTCCTCTTAAGTCGATGCAAGACAGGAATCATCGGGCATTTTTTAATAGACTATATTATGCGTGACGATGTCCAGTCGACAGTCGACGGGTCCGTGTTGGTTTGTCCATAGGCATGAACTTTAGACAGGACAACAGCCAATACAGTGGATATTTGGGTTTTAAAATAGTACAAAATCAGCAGGACCATGATCGTCTCGAAGCCAAACAGATCAAGAGTGGGTAATGTCCAAATGTATCAATGGAATCTTAAAACCAGAGTAGGGTTTTGTTTTCAATACTTGAAAACGGATTTTAATTATTGACTTAAAATGAAATTTTTTAATTGAATAATTTATCGTATTTTGCTAAATAGTGTATGAATACAAAAAAAGCGTAGTTGTATGCAATAAGTATATTTTATGTACATGTTGTACCATGTAAAGCCAATTGTCATTTAGACCATAACCGTGTCTTGATAAAAAATAATAAATAAAGAAAAGTGTGAAATTTAAACCAAATCAAACATGAAACATTTTTTATGAAGATTTTGCACTGTTAGTGTGTTCTTTAGATATACAACACACGTTTGTATCCGTTTATTGGACTGTTCGGAGCGAATGTTTTGAGTCGGGTTGATAGTTTTCTCAATTCGTCTAAGAATTCTTTTAATTAGCTCGCGTAATAAAATAACGCATTAAACGTTGTTTGCATAGCAGATACATATTTTGGCAATTACATTTTATTTGTTATTTTTCAGTTCCAAGAGACACAACGAATTATGTCAGCGATTTTATACATTCTTGTGATAATTGGCTGTGTTCTGGTAAGTATAATAAACATATTATAGTGATACATGGACTGAAATCTCAGGTTGTTTAGGTGTGGGGGGGGGGGGGGGGGG